>JXSR01S011112.1:170447-180610 GCA_000969725.1 Ophiothrix spiculata
ATATTCTTGTCCTTAGTGGATGATGTTATATTTTTGGATAAAAAAGTTTCAAAATAATTTGCATATTTAATTGATTACGTAATCTTATTAATTCTATTGTCTTAATTAACATTGAACCTCACGGCAAATATTTAAAAACTCACGATAGATTTTTAGGCAAGATCTTAAAGGTTACAAAAACAACAAGAAAAGTTTACCCAGACCTCTAATAAACTCACCAGGCAGCAAAAACCCATAAAAACGCCAAATTCTGTATCAGATCTGGTTTGACCGAACCAGATCTGGTTCGCGAACCAGATCTGGTGCTTAGCCCGGACTGTTTAGAGCATTTTCATAAATATTTCTGACAACATTGCCAATTGCATACAGAATATGCATTAAACTGCTCCATGTAATCGTAGTTGATAATATTATATACAACAATAGATTTTTGTACCACTTTTTATACACATTAGTGTGGATGTGAACGTGGGAAACACCTGAAATCACACTTTCCTTTAAAATCATGTTAATGAATTATTTTCCAAGGGTATAACAAATTTAAAATGAAAAAAAAAAAATCTATTCACTTTGCCAAAAATTGTCATTTAAATTTTAAAAATATACATTTGTGACTCATAGATCATACACACTTGAAAATAAACACTTTTGTTCAATTTGTATCAACAAATGAACATCAAGTATTCTAAAAACTTCTTAAACACACTGTTTATCGACTAAACCACATGTTTGGTTTACCATAGCTAATCCTGAGTCAATGGTTCAATGGAAAAAAATCCTTTCTTCTACATGTTCTCGTCTTGAAGTATTCATGCTTTGTCGTAGACACAATACTGCACCTTGGCGAGTAAAATACCATGGCAAAAATATTAGATGGAACCAGGTATAAAATAGAATCATTGATGCTGTAATACAAGATAAGCCAGTTGATATTAATTAAAGCCAAAGGAAATCTTTCTACGATATTTCCCAATTATAGACTCATCTTGGTAGAGGAAGAAGACAAACTCGGAAATTGGGCATAAATTGTCAACAATTCTAGTACAAATCGAGTACAATTCTAGTACAAGATTGGAATGTGCACATTTGGAACACACTTCTAGTACAGTTTAAGTACAATTCTAGTACATAAAAATTGAACTAGAATTGTACTTAAAATTGTACTTGAATGATGTTCCAAATGTGCACATTCCAAACTTGTACTAGAATTGTACTCGATTTTTACCAGGAAAACCTCATGGTCGTTGCTAGCATACATAGCATGTGAATCAAACCCGGGCTGCAATGGTGAGAGGCAAAGTGTTTGTGTCTCAAGGTTCCCCTTAAGGCATAACGTCTCCCACCTTATGAGGCCTAAAGTCTCTCAGTTCATGAGACATAAAGCATCTCATTCCGGTTATGACGTAAGCGAAAGTCTTTCCGAGTTTAGACTGTATTGCCTATGCAATATTCGGAACTTTGTGTTGATTCAAATCCGAATTGACATATCTTGGGAGCCATGCATCTTAATTACGTTCAGCTACTTTCTTGTAACTAAAAATACTCTGACTCACATCGTTTAATCAAAATATAACTGTAGGTCACATTTTTTAAGTTGGGACCCAAACGCGTTACATGTGTGTTTTAGTGAAATATAGCCTCTTCTTATATAAAACCCTCCGGATCTCCAAAAATATGCATCTAAAGTGCATATAAGTATATATATTCTGAAAGCTAATTGTGCCAGCAATTTCAAAATGTAAATATCAAGTCAAGCGTACAGGTTGGCTTAGTGTTATACAGGGTGAGACAAACAAAAATATCATCAAAACGATCGTTTATTGTTTGACATCAAATACAAGCATAACAATTTCAGCTCATTTGGCAGAAAATAGGCTAAGAAAATTAATGAAAATTATGGCCATGGGTCAAACAAATTGCAAAAAAGTAATGATATTTACAGGATTATATCAGACAAACATATACAACAATACTTCAAACATCTAGAAAAATCTACAAAGTGGAACAGTGATTAATTTGCATAAAACAAAATGGCTGCCAAAACAGGGGGTAAAATTTCAAAATTTGTTAAATCGTGTTAAAAACCATTCTATTGTGTTCCACTAATCACAAAGAATCAGACAAAGTATACTTTTACCCATCTCTGATATGTGGTTAATGAGTTATATCCAAAAACGTGAAAGGTCATATCAGGCATGTCAGTGGTCACGTGATATGCCCTATGGGAGACAACAAATTCAAAATCGTCGGATTTTTTTCAAAATGGTCTCAAATTATTTCTTTTGCAAAACTATCCACACGAAGTAATATTTAGCAATGGCTCAGATGTTCTGTTGCTATGGTTACAGATCAAAGTAAACTTTGGGTTTCAGATTCCAATGTAATGGTAAATATGAACTTTGTTTTGCCTGATACCATAGCAACCACTGGTCTAAAGCACTTTTAACTATTACTTTATGTAGACACTTTTGCGAAAGGAACATTTTGAGACCATTTTGAAGAAAATCGGACAATGTTGAATTTTGTGTCTCCCATAGGACCTATTGCGTGACTCCTGATATGACCTTTCACATAATTGGATCAATCAATCAATGATACAAGTACTTGCATAACATGCATACCCCATGAAGGAGTCTATTCGTACAGGGGACCCACGGCTTTAAGTGACTGTCCGACCACGGAGCAAGTAGAGTAAAGTTTCTTGCTCAAGGAAACAAGGAGACGAAAACCGCCCGGCCCGGGCTCGAACCCACAATCTCTGTATTACGAGACCCGTGCTCTAATCGCTCGGCATGGATAAAACTCATTAACCGTACTTCGGAGATAGGTAAAAGTCATTTTTTTCTGATTCTTTGTGATGAGAGGAACACGTTGGAATGGTTTTTAACATGATTTAACCAATTTTTAAATTTCACCCCCTGTTTTGGCAGCCATTTTGTTTTTTGCAAATTAATCGCTGTTCCACCAATTAGATTTTTCTAGATTTTTGATATGTTGTTGTATATATCTGTCTGAAATTATACTGTAAATTTTGTTACTTTTGCAATTTGATCCATTTTTTTTAATTTTTACTAGCCTAAAACCTTCATTCCCTCACTCGACCAAAGTAACGTATTTTGTTATCAAAGGGTTTGTTTCATCGTTTTACAAAATGTGTAATGAATTGAAACTCGTTTGATCATGTTTATCATTTCCTTAATCCCAGGCTAGCAGAAAAACCAACACCAATTTCAAATGATCACTTCACTGATCGATCAATATTTTGGCGCTCTCCGCCGTATGTAGAAAGTTGCAAAACATAAAAGTATGCGAAGATATAGGGTGAAAACAATCGTAGTTGGCCTCCAAACAAAATGTTTAATACCAAACAGTTGGTCGTGACGTGAAAATGACGAGTGACTCCAAATAAAATAACTTCAACACCGAGTTGAGACCAAATAAAATTTCGCGCTAGATTTTACATCAATTGAATAGCCATATACATTGCACCAAATGTTTGTTTCCGGTTTATACTTTAAATTCGATGGCAACTATTTGGTGACGTCACGACCAATAGTTTGGTAGCGAAAATTTTGTTTGGAGGCCGACTATTTTTTCAGCCATAGTGATTTTTGGAAGCTTTACGGTACGGGAGTAGCTAATATAAAAATCGTTGACGCATTATATTTTTAATTATTTTTCATGACGCATGAAAATGTTTAAAAATACATCCCTTAAACTTGATGTGACTGCTGATCCTGAGGTATGTTAAAGAATATTTCTCTTTACTTAAAATCAAATATCCACTTTGAAAATCTATTACGTAATCACAACCATGTATTATTTGGACGCACGAGGAAATTAAACTTTGTCATGTCAATCTTACATTACTAATGTATTGTTAATGTATTTCAAATGGAACGCGGGAAAGGAACTTGAATATGTTCCAAAATATTCTTCGTCTTTATTATTTGCTGAAATTTTGTTTTATTTCCGATATTAAAACACGTACTTTTTGCCTTAACTTATTAACATTTTCCATTTATATGTAATCAATCTTTAACGAGGACTAGTTTCTACATTCCAGGTACGTATTTTTCATCTTTAACGGTAACATTGAACACATATATTTTTTATTCAGTTGGCACGGTATTTTAAGTCGACGCCAAACTCACTCTTGACATACAGCGACTACCATCACTGATCATTAAATTCAACATCTTTCCCCCTCCTTGCCCTTTCGGCTCTTGCACTTAACGTGTTAGGAACGGTCGTGATTTGATTCATAAACTGTGATGAAATTAAAATCTAGTTAAGAAATCGAACGGAAGAGCAAAATGTTTTGTTTGTATTCTAGGGTTTCTACGCATAATGAAAATTGAATTATTAAACGTGACAATCTCGCACGGATGTTGTGTTCCAATACAGAATTGAATTTTAATCGAGAACGACATCTCTACAACTCTGCAAGTAGTCATGATATGTCGAAAGTGATTGTACTTCGTAACATTTTAATCATCTTAAGCAAGTCTAGAAGTGAAAGATTTCTTTGAAAACATGATATCATCTAAAATGCTGAACATATCATTTACAGAAGATGTGGAATATTACAGCACCCTAAAGTTATCACTGCGGGCATCGTTTGCTGCTGTTACCGCCGTTCTATCGACAGTAAGTAACGCATTATGTCTCCTTGTACTTCCTCGGGTAACCAACTTACCAGAAAACAACAGGTTGTTCCTCATCTCATTGACTTTGTCTGATTTCGGATCTGGAGTAGGAGCGTTGATTTACATTGCTCCTGCAGGACAGGGGGAATGGATCTATAATTCAGATTTTCTTTGTGATTGCATGAGTTTCTGCATGAGCGTCTTTGGAGCTGTGTCTATTCTGTCCCTGATATGTCTCACGATAGACAAGTACATTGCCATCACGAAACCTTTGCGGTATTCGCAACTGGTCACACGGCGTAGAGTTCTAGCAGTCATTATTTTCACTTGGATACTTTGTGCGGCAGACATAGCATGCTTGTATTCTCCTCTTTTATCGGGCCCGCCAGTTCTATACCATGTTAGCGCAGCTGGCTGTGGACCTGATCTTTCAAGTACTAACTCCATCTTACTCACTGTCCTCATTGGAGTCACTACTGTGTTATTGCCACTAGCATTGATCAGTATCATTTACATCCATTTATATAGAATAACCCGCAGACAATTCCGTCAGTTGCAGTTGAGATTATCGCTTACTCCAGATGATTATAACAAGAAGAAGATTCTCAAAGGTGAAGGAAAGGCAATCCGTATGTTTGCGGCAATCTCAATTACATATGCTATAGTTTGGACGCCATACTTTATTGCTGTAACCTACAAAAATCTGTCTAAGACAGTCGTCCCGTGGTTAGATTTTATAGGGTTTTGGCTTGTTATTTCTGGAAGTTGGTGTGACGCGGCTATTCTTGCTGGAATGAGTTCAGCATTTAGAAAGACTGCAAGAAAACAATTGAACTCTGTGTTGATTCAATTTGGAATGTCAAGAAGAGGGAAGCAAACGTCCCCACTGGAAGGCACAAATGCGACATCTTGTAACAGCCTCAATACTTCAGCACCAACTGTTGAACTAGAATGTAAATGAAGTACAAAAAAATAACCTTGGAAGTAAACTGCTGCTATTTTATTAACTTTTAAATATTATGCTAACCGTTGGAGTGCTTTATTTCTCTGCTGCATGTTGTTGATTGTATAACTGCATTTGTATATTGATGTAGTTTTAAACTGTGCCTGTTACCCTGTTTATAGACAATATTTACGAGAAAGATTTAATTTGATTCAATCACAGATGACCTCATTGACCTTCACTGATTGCTGTTCCAAAAACGAACTGATTTTAAGATCTTGATTCTAACTTACAAAACTCTCAATGAATATAGGCTCCTGGCTATTTGTCAAACATGATTCATCTTCAGACTGATCGCAGAAGCTCGAAGACCTCTTCGTTCCACTTTTGACTCGCCCAAGTAGGCTACTTTTAATTTCACATTCGCGGCACGTTAAGTTATGCTCCTCGTATCCAGAATCAACTCCCTGCCAACATCCAGAATTGATTTTAAGAAGTCTGTTGAAATCACATACTTTGATCTATCAATCTTTTGATTTAGGCGCCGTATAAACTTCAGTAATTGATGGATTGATTACAGGCACCACTGTGAACACGCCTTTACCTTAAACACGGTTATCAATAAAGGATGGAGGAGCAGGAGAATGGAGGTTAGTATAATACCTACATGCATGGTAGGAGCATAGATTTTATAGGGTTTTGGCTTGTTGATTTCTGGAAGTTGATGTGACGCGGCCATTCTTGCTGGAATGAATTCAGTATTCAGAAAGACTGCAAGAAAACAATAATTGAACTCTGTGTTCATTCAAATTGGAATGTCCAGAAGAGGGAAACAAACTTCCCGGAACACAGCTGCAACATCTTGTAGCAACCTCAATCACCTGTTGAACTAAAATGTATATGAAGTACAAAACATGAACCTGGAAAGTAATCTGCTGCTATTTTATCCATCTTAAATATTATAATAACCGTTGGAGTGCTTTATTACTATGCTGCATTTTGTTGATTGTTAAACTGCATTTAATATTGATGTAGTTTTAACTATATCTGATATCCCTGGTAGAAATCGAGTACAATTCTAGTACAAATCGAGTACAATTCTTGTACAAGATTGGAATGTGCACATTTGGAACATCTTTCGAGTAAACTTTAAGTACAATTCCAGTACACATTTTTTGTACTAGAATTGTACTTAAAGTGTACTCGAATGATGTTCCAAATGTGCACATTCCAATCGTGTACTAAAATTGCACTTGATTTTCTCCAGGGATGTCTGTTACATCCTGTTTATAGATAATAATTACAAGAAAGCGTTAATTTGATTCAATCACAGATGACCTCATTGACTTTCGCTGGTTGCCGATCCTACAGCGAATTGATTTTAAAATCCTGGTTCTAATGTACAAAACTCTCAAGGAACATGCTATTGTCAAACATGATTCAACTTCAGACTGATCGTTCTACTTCTGCAACTCGCTCTTTAGAACAAATTTAATGACTTCTCATTTCACTTTCGCCGCACGTCCCTTCTCAAGTTACGCTCCTCATATTTGGAATCAACTTCCTGCTAATCCAGAATCGAGTTTTAGACTAGTCAAGCTATAACAATTCATGGAGGTACATGGACAAAATTCAATCACACGACTTTTAGGATGAAATTAACTGTTGATGACCTTCCACAAAACATATTCAAAAAAATGAAGGCTTGCCAAAATTGCTCAATTTGCATAAAACAAAATTGCCGCCAAAACAAGGGGGGAAATTTCAAAATTGGTATAGCATATCCCTTGTATTTTACAAAATTGTGAACTGGTGGTTATGTATTGTGTGAGAGACTGGCAGTTATTGATTAAGTTTGATTAAGACCAAATCACCGCGCATTGATATTTTTTGCATGAATTATTCATGCTTTTGGTATTATTTTTGGTTAATTTTATTGCTAACACTTGGACAAACATTAAACATCAGTTCACTTGAATATTCAGCAAGATTTGGTACTTTGTTATGATTTGAGAAATACGGACTATTACTTCCCCGTATATGGTCATATTGGTTTTTGTGCGTTAATCAGCTGCTTGTATACCTCGAGATAATTACAGAGTGTAGATGCTCAGTGACAATCCGGGCTGACAAGTCTAGTCTCGAAATTACTGCTGGTACATTAAATATTTAGATATCTAAACATTCATAATAATACTCATAAATGCACAGCTAAAAGTTCACGTGTGAGACAAATCATGATATGTACAGATTTTCACAGAACTTGAACATCTTGACTGATGCTGACATTTGATATTGTTGTTTGTTATTATCTTCATTTAAATTAGGGTTCGTTTATATTATGCATTCTAAACTTGAGTTCTGCTTTACTAAAATTAGTATTCGTTATTATGCATTCTGATATTGAGTTCCACTTTGTTCAAATTAGGGCTCGTTATTATGCATTCTGAACTGAAGTTTCAAATATTCAAAAGCGATTGTTTTTCTATAGATTTCAGTCTTATGGCATTATTAGGTTTTCAACGGCAAAACTGATTTACATTAATGAAAACAGTCACTGTTTTCTTTTATAAATAAACATAGCAGATCTTCGAGACCGTAATATAGATTTCCAACAATCTCAAGTTACTACAAGTATTACTAAGAACTTTTTCATTAATCATGACCAAGGGATGATGAATTAACAGTGTTCCGAAATTAAACAGTTTAGGGCGTTCTAAAGTAACGTTTGTGACCGAAAAAATGAAAAAAAAATCACCTTTAAATGGTTACAGAACCTAACATAAACATTATATCCACAAGTTTATTGTTTATAATGGTGTTCACTGGTGGGGCCAAGACGTGTAGGTGTTTGAAAATTAAATTACTATGATTGCCAAAATCCTGAATAAAGTTCTTGTAACATTTGGTAACGTTTGTGACATCGCTCGGAAACAGATTTTCGCTCCAAATGACTTCAAAGTAAAAATTATCTGACGTGTTAGCGATTTTTTTTTATTGCGCTTTACACAGATGATGGGTAACATATTTACAAATATTTCATAAAAGTGGTATAGAATTCTATCGTCCGGATTTCTTTTAATGCATTGTTTGGTGTGGTAACGTTTGTGACATCAAGAAGTTACCATAGAAACTTCTTGGTGACATTTTGGTGTAAACTTTTGGTAACGTTTGTGAATTTTTGAATTAAAACATGTTCTCATTCATGCACGAATAAAAAAACTTTACAATTTCTCTTTGGGAAATACTTCCCACGTACCAAGTAACAAACACACGATCGAAAAACCTGCTTATGAGGTCAAATAAAAAAGCTGATTTTCATTTTCATTTTCAATTGAATGAGCCTTGAAAATAAATAAATATCATAATTTTACATTTAATAAATAAAACATACATCCTTTACTCACTTTGCTTATTAAGGCAGTGTTACAGCAGTAACATGTGACTATTTAAAATTACTATGTCCCTTGTATCAACGTCTTCTATCCATGAATATTTTAATGCGTTTTATCGCTGATATTGCCTGAAGACTGAAATCTCTGAAAAAGAATCGCTGTTGAATATTGGGTACTTTAGAATCTATGTTTATGCAGAATAAATAATCTTTATTTGAACAATGGTCTTTGATTTGAATGAAGATAATATCAAAGAACAACGATTGTCATCATTATTCATGATATTCATTTACAAGTCAGTATGCCAAATTCATAAAAGTTGCAATTGCTTTTTCTATACCTCTTACTTGAATGGATATAAATTCAAATAAAAGCTATAGAAAAGCAATTTCTACCCTTATAAATTCTGCCCATTATCTCATCTCATCTCAAGAGTCGTTTCACTTTTAGTTGCACTTAAATTATATAAAGTTTCAAGGTTATAATTTATTGCAGTGATGTATTTGAAATAAGACACTACATAAGCGCATGCTGTTTAAAACAAAATCATTGCTGTATTAATCAGTATAGACTAAGTACTATCAAAACAACAACTCTGTATGTGACTGTACTTATAATGTATTTAAAAATCAAAATTGAATTGTATTTCACTTTATATAGAGTATTGTTGACCAAAAACTGTACTTTTGAAACTTTTAAATATAATCTGTAGTAGGGTTCTGTACGTTTTTCAGTCGGTCAACAACTAATATTACAGGGATGTCTTAATGTAAAATGTGTACTTCAAAAACCCGAGTATAGTCATTATAATCGTCCTTGTAATCGAGATTAAATTGATCAAATTTACTGCATCTGTATGTGTCTTATTTAAGGGACTATTTAAAAAACATGTTTATAGTAATATAACCTATAAGTAGTTTTCCATGATTTTAAGGAATATTGGAGAAAATTGCAATTCTTTACCTACTTTAATTTTTTTCGCCGGCGGTGTGAAAGCAGTGTTTCTAGTTTGAAAACTTCGAATTCTCTCTCAATTTGAGCCATTTGTGTGTAAATTTTGTGCACTTTTTGGATTGTATTTTACTTTTAATCTTTATTTAGAGCATTTTCATAAATATTTCTGACAACATTGCCAATTGCATACAGAATGTGCATTAAACTGCTCCATGTAATCGT
>JXSR01S011112.1:181475-196698 GCA_000969725.1 Ophiothrix spiculata
TTTTAATTATAGATTAATAACTGCGTATTACTTGACGCGAGTGAAATTGTACAACAATAATGCACCGCGTGCTGAAGTAGAAGTTGTCCGCACTCACGAGGCGCAGCCGAGTGAGTCGGACAACTTCGACTTCGACTTCAGCACAAGGTGCATTATTTTTGTACAATTTCAAGAGCGCCAAGTAAAGAGCAGTTATTAATCTAATTAATACACGAAAATGATTAGAATAAAATTGCAAAGAAAATAAACTGCATAATTATTCTAAAATGTGTTTGCTATTTCAATAAAACATAGAAAATACAACCATCCATCGTCCCATGTTAATCATTGAAATTTGTATATACCTTTCTTTTAAAATGAAACTTGCCATACAAGCGCGAGCATGTTAAGCGTATGCGTACATGGAATTGTACAACGCACTACGCGTTACGCAGCGTGCAACTAGACGAGATTAATGAATACGTATAAGTTACCAACTGTCCAATTAGATTTACAATTTCACCGCGTACTTAACGCAGAGTGTATTAAATCTATGACTAAACCACATGTTTGGTTTACCATAGCTCATCCCAGAGGGAAGTCAATGGAAATCCTTTCTTCTAAAGTCAATCTTCGAAATAAGCTCCCCGTTTCGCGGGCTTTTTTTCTCATTAACGCGTGTTGTCAAGTAGAACGGTCTGCGCCGTACGCGACACACTGCAATTCACGCAGTTGCATGTGATAGGTTGTTCCCGCGATCGCCACGCCAAGTTCTTGTCACTGGGGAAAATTGGCCAGTCAAAACGATCGTCAGCTGTGCGTCAGCTGTGTCAGGTGATTTAAATTCTGAATTACGCGTACGCTCGGACTGCGTTAGAAACACAATTGTTTGAATATTTTGGACGCGCTTTTCAGGGAGCTTATTTATAAGATAGACTTTACATGTTCTAGTCTTGAAGTATTCATACTTTTTCGTAGATACAATACTGCACCTTGGTGAGTAAAATACCATGGCAAAAATACTATATGGGACCAGGTTGGGACCAGGTATAAAATAGCACCATTGATCCTGTAAAACAGATAAGCCAAAATCTTTTTACGATACCTATTTCCCAATTATAGTCATCTTGGCTAGAGGAAGAAGACAAACTCGGAAATTGGGCATATTGTCAACAACCATGGAGAAAATCGAGTACAATTCTAGTACAAATCGATTACATTTCTAGTACAAGATTGGAATGTGCACATTTGGAACACACTTCTAGTACAGTTTAAGTACAATTCTAGTACAAAAAAATGTACTAGAATTGTACTTAAATTGTACTCGAATGATGCACATTCCAAACTTGTACTAGAATTGTACTCGATTTTGTACCAGGAAAACCTCATGGTCGTTGCTAGCATACATAGCATGTGAATCAAACCCGGGCCGCAATGGCGAGAGGCAAAGTGTTCGTGTCTCAAGGTTCCCCTTAAGGCATAAAGTCTCCCACCTTATGAGGCCTAAAGTCTCTCAGTTCATGAGACATAAAGCATCTCATTCCGGTTATGACGTAAGCGAAAGTCTTTCCGAGTTTAGACTGTATTGTCCATGCAATATGTGTCCCGCCGCGGCAAAAGGATGCAGTTGTCGGCTCCTACATGTTGCTCATTGTACCATATCTGATGTATGTATACTAGCATATCTGATATATTCAATTAGTGTACATACTACAATAAGCAACATGTAGGAGCCGACAACTGCATCCTTTTGCCGCGGCGGGACACATATTTGGAACTTTGTGTTGATTCAAATCGACATATCTTGGGAGCCATGCATCTTAATTACGTTCAGCTATTTTCTTGTAACTAAAAATACTCTGACTCACATCGTTTAATCAAAATATTGTACATAATTGTATATAATTAAATTTGCAGTGTCGCAACAATGTGTGTCAATGTTGATGATATCATCAGGGACATCAAAAATTATATACATAAATTACATTGTTTGGATATAGAACTGCATGATTGTCAGCTATTAATAGATGATTAATTAAGGATGAAATGCAATAACAAAATCAAACACGGTCGATTTAAAACAACTGTGTATATATGCAGCTTTAAAGACATTGGAATATAAAAAGATGAATGTCTTATGTAGTTGATTGGCAAATACTTGTTTTGGCTGGTACAACGGCTTTAAAAATTTACATAATCGTATAGTAGTTAGATCAAGGATATTTTATTTATTTATTTATTTATTAATTTATTAATTTATTTATTTATTTATTTAAATATATATTTATTTATATATTTATTTATTTAAATATATATTTATTTATATATTTATTTATTTATTTATTTATTTTATCATTTTTTTGAAACATGAGGAATTTCAACTTCGTCATATTTTTCTTACATTTAGCATTGTATTAAAAATGGAACCCTGGAATGGAACTTGCCAAATTGTGAAACAACAAATACAACTTAAAAAATGTAAAGTTCAAACTATTTTTGTCTTTGTTCATTTTTTATTTTCTATATCATAACGCGTGTGTGTTTTTTTCCGTTCACTTATTTATATGAGGACTAATTTCAGGATTTCAGACACGCATGTTTCATCTTTAAAGGTAACATTGAAAACAAGAACGAAAGGAACACATGTTCATTTTTTCCTGAATTCGACGCCAAACTCACTCTTGTTAAATTCAACCTCTTTCCCATCTCCTTGTCCTTTCACAGCACTTGATGTGTGTTAACAACAGTCGTGACTTGATGAATTTAAAACCTAGGGTCCACACATGAAGTTAATACCAGTATTATTTTAATAACACTTAATTCCGAGTCCGACGCAATTAACTAATTGCGTCGGAATTATAAGTGTTGTCAAAATAATACCGGTACTTATAATTTCATGTGTAGACCCAACTCTAGTTAAAAACTCGAGCGGAAGAACCAAGTGTTTGTTTGTATTCTGTAAGTTACTTACCCATTCTCTCTATTCCTCTTGGACACACAAGTACTCTCTTCTTCCTTCGCTAGCTTTTCTGCGTCTCCCCTGGTTAGATGTTCATTCACAAGCTCAGATGTTACAGTTCTTTGGCCGACCCCTGCACCTTTATGTAACTTTTGGAATGTTGTTATTATGGAATTCGTAACATATTCTACAATACAATCATGAATTTCAGAACAATATTTGGCTACTTGCTCGGCTGAAAAGATCATTGTTGGAAAATGATGGCCAGAATATTTAGCACCTTTTTCTCAAACAATCATTGTGTAATGATGGATATTTGTTCATATTTGTCTCCCTCCAACATTCACATCCATACAGAAGAATTGACTTCACATTACTATTGTGCAGGTTTATTTTGGTTTTGAGACTTCATAGTTGGGACTTCCAATTTCTGCATGACTTTATAGATTCTTGCTTTGATGTCTTTGGTGGTAATGTTTTCTGTGCTGATGAGGCTTTCAATGGAAACATACTTTCTTCAACACCATTTTCATCTATTGTCACACAGTTATGGATAATACTATTAATTTTTATAACCTGATTTTTCTTTACATTGATATATTTTTAGTTATGTCTGTTTCGCAACGCAAATCTACAGAGCTGTATATGAATATATGTGCCGATGATAACAATGTCAGATCATGCGCAAAGTCGATATCTTCAAGCATTGTCAAGTTTGCTGAAGACTGTTCATGATAACGACCAAGTTAACTTGTGGGGTTTCTTGTGAGGAAAAATAGTTCATCCAACGACTAAATTGTTGAATGTATATAATTCTACTAGTCTTTCTCCATTGTCATTTATCATGCCTCATCCATATTTGCCCATGTGTCTTTCAAAGTCTGTATTATCTAAGCCTATACTTTGGTATTAAGATCTCAATTACTAAGTGTTTAATGGTGCCGTGGAGTCTTTGGAGAGCGCTGCTTGTAGTTGTTCATAAAAGTTGTCTTTGATATCATCGTCACCATCATTTGCTGGTGTATAAAATTAAATGATTGTGAGTTTCGCTGATCTGAAGACTGAATCATCTAAATATCTAAGTCAAACTTCTTTGCAATTTCTCTGTCAACGATTCCATATGATAGAGACCTTTTTTTTGGGGGGGGGGGGAGGGAGGTAATCTTTCAGACTAAGCAACTTTTATACTTTTTGCCCCGCCAAGATTTTATAACCTTGACCAAAATATTTACTCAAACACAGAAAATATCAGCATGTCAGATGAACTTAACCTGAACTGAGGGACTAAGATTAATTGATCAAAAATCACTAGACACTGAGCTTACAAGATGTCACTAATGATTAGATGGCACCGTTGCTAAGGTTGTGGAAAAAAGCTTTTTAGTGCCAACGGAAAGTAAGACAAATGTGTGATTGCTTGCTATTTTGTTTGTTTCTATTATACTGATGTTCTATACTGATAAGTCTCATATTTTTTTGTTCATTATCAATCTATATATATAAGCCAAGATCCGTTTAATCAAATGAATAGGTTGTTCTGGGAGCTTTTATAGAAACAGGATGTAAAATATTTAAAAAATCCTAAATTGAGTTCAAAAGACCATTTATTAAGCTTTCATGAGATCTTCAAATGTTTGAAATCGATAAAATAAATCATCAGTTACGGCTGTTTAAGTTAAAGGGCTGAAGTAAGTAAAATGTAATAAATGAAAGAAATGCTCGCGATAAATGGATAAATGAAGTCATGGTTGTCAGTTACATACTGCTTATACAAAGAAATTGTCATGAACTTCTTTTTCAGATTAACATTACTAACAATGTAAACGTAGAATGTTCCTACAACACTCAGGATAAATAAGTATGCAATTATGTATATATTTTTTTCTTTTTGACTATTACATGGAGCACTTTGTTGCACTATCCGGCTGCAAAAGTTAATGCAAGGAATGCAAATACGAAAGGGTTGACCACATTTATTCAAGATGGCGCCCAAATGAATTTTTTCAAGCACTGCCTATAGAGGCTTTGAGTAATCGCAAAAAAGAGAACTTTTAGGTGCTTTCATTGTTCATTGCAGTGACATTAAAGTGTACTTTGAAAGCAGACACGACATTTGCGCATGCTTTTTAAAACTGGGACCACAAAACCCACAAAATGAAAATGTGTTTATGAGTATACTTCAAATGTTATTATAACATCCAAACTAAGTAGTTTTTCACTTTATATAGTACAGTTGACCTGAAATTGTCTTCTAAAACTAAATATCACGTATAATATATCAGCGTATGTTGTTTTTATTGAAGCCATGTTTGAATTATTTTAAAACAAAATTATATATGCGGTTGTATTTTAAATATAATTGAAACATCAAAGTTGAGTAGTATTTCACTTTATATAATACTCTTGACCTGAAATCATCACCTATAATACAAGGGTCCTTTTATCAACAAGAACAGAACTAAATATTCAACTTTCAAATATTTTATGCAGAATTATGCAGGGATTGTTTTATTGTATAATTTTGTACTTGAAAACCTAGCAAGCTTAAACAATCATTTTATAGTCCTCATGTTTCTCGAGATTCAGTCTGTTCTCTGTCTTTGCTTCATGGTTATATCAATATATAAATTATGCTATTTGAATGGTGATACCCCCAGCTATTATTAAATAATCAAGATGGACAGTTTGTCAGGAACAAAATTGATTACACAAGAATTACAAAATCAAACATACAAATCCAACATTTGACTTGAAGTACACTGTCAGAAATGTCCGTAATTATCCGTAATATAATTTCAACCGTAAAATAAAGTGGTCAGTGGTGTAGGGTGAGATTAAAATAGTACACGGCGTAACATCCATTGTTGCTAGTAAAGCGTTTTGTGATTTGTAAAAGTTAATGTATTATTTAGATATCAACCATACAAATCTGTAACAATACCATAACTTACCTGCAAACATCTGTAAAATACAATACTTTTGCTGGTAATTTGGATGCATCCAAATTATCAGTTGAAATACCGTATTTTGTATTGATTTTTGCCAATAAGTATGCCGCCGCTTTTACATATTATTTGTTTATTAAAGCAGTATGTGGTTTCAAAATGAGATATAATTTTGACAAACCAATACAATAAACACTAGGGTGTATGTCATATACCATTCTAATTTCAACCCTAACAACAGTGATTCTTGCAGTGTGTTTGTTGGGTATCACTCACATTGCAATAGCAGGCGTTGGCGTGGAAACACAAATATTGCAGACACTATCGAGATGAGTGGATATCCAGCTAGCTTCATGAATTGTCCAGTATAGTTGAGGATATTTTTGAAGGTTTTTGGTGAAATTGGGATGGGAGGCATTTTTACATTTTCCAAATATGGCGGCCATCTTGGAAATTCAAAATGGCCGCCATTATCACCTATTGAAAATACAAAAACATTTTATCAATTTTGCAGCATTACCATACTTCGTTTGAGGTAAAAATGACAAACAAGAATCACAAATGTCTTAATTCATCATATTTCACTTATCATAAAATTCCAAGATGGCCGCCAGATTAAAAATGGCTGCCACTTGACATATTTCCATCATTTTTTCTTTCTTTTATTCGTTTTGCTCAGCCCAGAACCCTGACCGTGCCATTGTCATGTTATTTAATCTTCAGTATATGTCTGTTCATCACAGAAGGAATCTACATTTTGTGAAGTTGGTTCCTCACTGATAATTCTACACGGTTCCACCTTCACCACCTTGATCATGTCCACGACCATAATTAAACACCACACTTCCACTTGCAATCTGACATACATTATATAAAGCATTAGCATGTCCGATGATGATAAATTGTCATGCCGGTAAATGGATTGAAGATTAATTGATTAGAAATCACTTACAAGCTTACAAGAAGTCACAAATGAAATACTGTATTAGATGTCAACGTTGCTAAGGTTGTGAAAAAAAAAACCCTTTTGGTGCCTGATAGAATTTCAGGTGAATATAACTTCGTCCCGCTAATAAAAGTTTTGCCTATCCACATTTTCCTAGTTTTGAGAAAGATAAGAAATTATTTCTTATTTTTTAGTTTGCTACTTTTTAAACATGTCCAGTACAATTACTTGATGATACAAAGCAAAAATAATGGTTGTGTTTACATATCTGTAGAACTACTAGTATTACGTAACTACCAAAATGACTTAGATAGGCAATTATATAATAACATATTGTGAGATAGGCAGGAAAGTAAAGTGAGGTAGGCAAAGTCATTTCTGCCTAACTAACAACGTGTAATGAGCTAGGCAGAAATCTTAATAAGATATGGAATTATATTATGACATGTTTCGAGATAGGCAGGAATATAAAGTGAGATAGGCAATTTTATTCTCAGTAAATGGCAGACTTGATAAGGCCATTTTTATTTTGACTTTTTAGAACATGTTCAATGTCAAATATATTTTTAATAAAAGTTAAAATCAATCTAAGTCATGAAACTTGCGATGACTTGTTTAACTGAACTCTGGATCGAATTTTAAATTTCGAGTTTATATTTATGCTATTATTACTATTATCTTCTACCTCATAAAAGAATTTAAAATAAAGAATTTTTCTGAACTTTTTTCATCTAACAAATAATAGAACGAATCCTACAATTAAGACTTAGGTTGATTTTAACTTTTATGAAATGGGGCCCAGGAATTGATTTATTCAATAATCTCAATTTCGTCGAAATTTAAGATTATTTTATTAACGTGACGACTTACAAAGTGAACTACTCAGAATAGATATTATAATTGCTAAATAAAGTATCCCTCTTGACATATCTTTAACAACATGTGCTGAATGAAAAGTGCCCGTCTAGTTTCAAAATACATAACTATCGGTACATGGTTTTCGTCTCCTTGTTTCCTTCAGCAAGAAACTTTACTCTATACTTGCTCCGTGGTCGGACAGTCACGTAAAGCCGTGGGTCCCCTGTACGAATAGACTCCCTCATGGAGTATGCATGTTATCATGCAAGTACTTGTATCATTGATTGATTGATTAAACTTAATGCGCAGCTATTGCTAAAAGTTCACATTATTAGACGGATCATGGTTTGTTCAGATTTTCTCAGAACTTGTTACATCGTTGTTAATGTTGACATTCGATATTGTTGTTTGTTATTATCTTAATTCAAATTTGGATTCGTAATTATGCATTCTGATATTGAGTTCTACTTTATTGAAATTAAGGTTCGTTATATTATGCATTCTGAACATTAGTTCCAAATATTCGAAAGCGATTCTTTATTTATAGATTTCAGTCCGGGATTTCAGTCTTAAGGCAGTGTTCTGTTTCTCAATGGCAAAACCCATTGAACTTTCATAAATACAATCACCATTCTTTATAAACATTGCATTTCATAGCCGGTAGAAGATGTAAATGACTATACCGTATGCATGTATTTAAATAAGATGAATTACACTTACTCGATATGTATACAGGGCAAATATGATATATATATTTTATACTGTATAAACATTGAAGAATAAAGTAAACAGATGATTATGGCACACAAACCAACATCAGAACAACGTTAAAACAAACGTACCGAACTTTGCTGAATATTCAACTGAACTTTTGTTCAATGATGTTTGTCCATGTAGTAGTAACAAAATCAGCTAAATAATAACAAAATTATAAAAGATTCACGCACAAAATGTATCAATACGCAGTGATTTAGTTGCTAGTCTCTTACACAATTCCCCGCACAATTCAAAAACACCAGTTCACAATGTTGTAGAATACAATGGATATGATTTGGATCTTGTAGCAGAGTCTGATTGCTCACTTTATACTTCAAGGTTTATACATGTAGTGTAGGCGGTGCTCATTCATATTTGAATGTGATCAAAAATTAAATTTATGCAAAAGAATCAATGTGACGGGAGTACAAATCCAGAAGAATACACATCTCCGTAACCCGCTTTGCAGTAGATCAGCTACACGGGTGTCAGATCCGGATCTGTTGTACAGCACATGCTTACGATAAGCGATCTACAGACTAGAGATGCGGATCTCGGAGATGCGCATACATCTGGATCTGCACTCCGTGTAGATTGTCCCAATGCTGTGCACTAATCAAAGTAATGAGTCTCTGCCGAATTTCTATTATATTTGGCTAATTATAGATAGCTAAACTGATTATTTTGGTAAAGCATGTACAAGCTAAAATGCTAAATATACCCCATATAACAGTCAATATAAGGGAACTATATTTTTATTGTAGAAAAGCTGTAAGAACGGTTTCAGCACACATTGCGAGCAGTTCACCCCATTAGGAATTATTAAATTCCGTTTCTGTTGTGTTTCTAGAACTGTTCTCCAAAGGGTTTACCTGCGACGCAGTATTGCGACATTTAAAAAAGTTAACCATTCTACCGAGTTCATTTCTCGCTGTCATTCTGAATGCAGAATTCATCCAAGCTAGAGTGACTGCATCAAACCAACTGCCAGAGAGAGCAAACCAGTAGATAAGAAACTCTAGAAAATGAGGCATTGAGGATCTCGTGAATGCAATAATTGGAACGACGATGGCATATGGCATCCAGGCGATGGTAAATGTTAATGTAACAGCGATGAACATTCGAATGGCTCTGCCCTCTCCACGAAGAACTTTCTTTTTCTTTCTATTTTCCTCAGTCAAAACTTCGAGAGTTCCAATCGAATACAGTTGCTTTACTGTTACACGATACAATTTGAAGTATATGAATATGATGACAATAAGTGGTATTATAAATGAAAACAACCCTGTAAATACAACCTGCAGACTATAATGAGGATCAGAAAGCATTGGCGCGCATACGGCAGCATATGGGAGATACGTTACAGGTGGTCCTAAAATCGGCGTAAACAATATCGAAACGATTATAATATCCAAGAACCAAATGTAACAGATGATAAACAGTACACGATTTCTGGTAACCCAAAGTGGATATCGAAATGGTTTCATGATTGCTATATATCGATCAGCACTGAGACACAAGAGGCAGTTTTTTGAAACTCCGCTGAAGATGCTTACAACGCAACAAAGTGCTACACATGTCGTATGGTTGAATATCCATTTCCCCGCAATGGCTGGTGCCAGATAAACTGCAGAGCATATGCCAACCCCAAAATCAGCAACAGAAACCGATATCAAAAACATACGGTTATTCTCTGGGATATTTCGTGTCCTAGGTAGCACCCAAATACACACTGCATTTGCTGTTACGCTGAAAATAGCTGTGAGCAATAAAAGTGTTGACCGGTAGATTGTTCCTGAAATTTTACTATGTAAGACATCTTTTTCAGACTCATTAGAAAAGTTGCTGTTACCTGTGATGCTGGTGTCGTTTTAACCATTAAAGAAAAATCTGAAGGTACAACCTGCATTTTCTAGGAATTATCCGGTGCTTTGTCCCTGGATCACGAATACAAGCTAAAAGCCATTCTAAAGATGTCAATTTACTTCCACTTAAGAGAAGTTTGAATACGGTAATGACTTTTTACGTTTATTCTATATTTTGTTAAATGGACTTTCGACCAAGGAGTTTGAAAAATGAATAAGGTAATTGCAATTGAACATGTTGCTGGGTTGCGGCATGCGGCCTTGCCAATAAGATATGTAATTTTGTTTGGAAAAAATTGTTATAATTGATTATCTGTATGTTGCGAGAATTTTTTTCATTATGCAGCATTGCTTTATTCATTGAAAGAGTCACAACAAATACTTCATACACTATAGTTTTGTGTATTCCTGTTGAGTACAAATGCCTATATGTTGGGTAGAATGTGACTAAATATTAAGGAAGAATTAAAAAACAAATGATCAGGTCCTGTTTGACCAAAAAAGTTATCAACAAATTACTGGTAAACATATCAAAAACAAAAACATTAAACCAGCTCGCTTTATGTATCAGATGTAGCTAAACGTATTGGTAAATAGATAAGAAGCTCCTGAAAATGAGGCATTGAGGATCTCGTGAATGCAATAATTGGAACGACGATGGCATATGGCATCCAGGTGATGGTAAATGTTAATGTAACGACGATGAACATTCGAATGGCTCTGCCCTCTCCACGAAGAAGTTTCTTTTTCTTTCTATTTTCCTCAGTCAAAACTTCGAGAGTTCCAATCGAATACAGTTGCTTCACTGTTACACGATACAATTTGTATTTACAAACTATATTTTTAAATGCCGTTAGTCGCAGTTGACGGTTCCTTGCCAGAGCATTCCAATTCAGTGGACAATTTTTATGACGACCGACAACCGACATAAGATTCAAAAAGATCACCTTTTTTTTCAACAGACATACAAACGAGAGTATACTTGTGTGTCGTTATGCTTGTGTGACTCCGTTTGTGTGTCGTTTTTTATGTACAGACGCGCCTCATGTGTCTTTTCTCGGACAACTTCTGTATCTTACCTTGTGTGACTTTTTAAAGACCATTAAAAATGGGGTCTATACCCCCTCTACCGCCCTTTAAACAACTTTACTTGTGTGTCTAAGACACACACTACGCACAAGTCAAAAAAGTCACACAAACACAGTCTGTACGTAAAAAAAAACACACAAGTATAGCTGAGTTAACCCGTAGCTTTAGTCTCAAAAGCGCACAGACAACATTATATGTAATAATGTTTCAATGTCTCACGAATCTTGGATATCATAGTGAAGTTAATTTTGCGACGATTTTTCAAACAAATTGGTTCAAATTTTACTCAAAACTGATGTCGTTCAAAATAAAACAACATATCCTCCTCGACTTTTAATTTTGGACAGTTGTACAAATTTTCCAATAGGTGACGTCTTTCGACCGACCAATGAAATACTACGCTACTGTTCCTCCATTTTCTGTTCCAGGAACAGCTTCCATGATTACCGTCTCTTTTCTTTGCCCTGGATAATTTGCAGCCTCGTCTGTCGTTGAAGGTGTTCTTTTCACTAGCTCTTCGGGTTCTTTGGTAAGATACTGCAGGTCTGGATGCTCGTTCCTGTAGTTCTTCAAAGCTTTGTCTATTTGGCGTTTCAGGTCCTGTCGGCGTACATGTTCGCTTGAAGCTGAATGTATAGTCGTATTTATAATCGGTACTCCAAAAGATATAATGAGTGAAAATATCAACGTTGCCGAGTCAGAAAGTTGGTCGATTGAGTTTACTTCTTCGAGTACGTTGAATCCAATAACAGCTAGAAATGATATAATGAAGAGCCGTATGGCACTTTTTATGAACTCGAGACGTATTGGTTTGCAGTCGTTCACAATGTACCAAAATAAATCTTCAGAAATGGAGGCTCTTGATGAAGTTGGTGGCTTTGGTTTCGGCAAGACTTTTTCATCCAATTTTCTAGCTCTTTTGATAAGTATGAGATTCATCCGATAATATTCTTCGTAGAATTCATTAATTGTCATAATAGTATAGCTAAATATAGCCAAAACCATAAAGAATATTGGGTCGAGTATGACGATATTTACTAAAACGCCAGCAAAAACATATTCTACTGTGTCAGCAATCAATGCGGCAATTCCGGCCACTAATCGTATTACCCCGAACAGCAATGGGAAGCAGAGCAGAAGAAGAATAGGAAAAGCTACCATAGTTGTTAAAACAACACTGACGCCTTCGGCGTCATCTATCCAGGTTATAAACATAATCACAATGTATGCCATAGGGCTATACCATCCAATCAAGAAAAGCATAAAGAGAAATGAGATCGGGATCTTGACGATATACATGATATATCCACTGCTCTTTAAACATTTGCCCACCTTGGTGTCATTCCATAGCCAGTCCCAAATTATACGCTTGTCAATTGCCATCTGCCAGCGATGCGACATATAGTGAAACAGCCGATTTTGCCAGGGCTTATCTAGGGGGTCTTCAGGCACGTGCAATTTGTCATTCCGAAATTCCATTCCGAGAAGATGTTTTCGTTGTTTTTCATTTTCAAGAAATAGGTCTTCGCCTAAAACAACCATATAAATCATAAAAACAACATATAAAATGAAAAGCAGAGTGAATAAACTGATCAAAGTATAATACGCGACTGAACTGACACAAAACCTAAAGGCCGAATTTAAGCGAGTTGTGAATGTTTCATCTAACATATACAGTAAAATTTCTTCCCAGTAGCACAACAAAAACAAAAGGCATAACATAATTGTTCTCCGCATGAAATTGATAATTCGATTGAAATTGTCATCTTGTGAAATGTCATCTCTCCAGTAAAGTGCAAGATATTTGAGACCTACTGGAAGACTGGTGTTGCGATCATATCGGTAAGAGTCTTCATCGCGCTTAGGTGGATGCCTTTGTATCATTATTCCTATAACAATGGGTGAGCACAATACTCCTAGTATAAAAATGGTGTGATACAAAAGGGAGAGCCAAAAGAAAGATTCATTGTCTTGCAGTTGATATGCGTAATCGGTTGAGGACCAGCAAGCTATTTCAATTGACTCTGGAAGATATATGAATACATGCAGATTTACAATAAATGCTTTAAATGTACCCTTTACATTACTAATATCATGATAAAATTCTTGGCAGATCTTGAATTCAACCGGTAATTGGCTATTATTGTTAAACGCATTGTAAAATTCATCCAGAAGAAATTTGGAAACCACAAAATACTTATCAGTATCAGTGAAGTTTTGAAAATTGATACAATTGCCTGTCAAAATTTCTAAATCTATGTGGTAAACATCTGGACTAAGTGTACCCAGAGATAGATACAAGAAATTTGGAGAAAAGCTTCGGAGCAAATAACCTTTTCCTTCTGCCGCCCATGTCCACATGAGAGGATCTATGACGTTGGGAATAGAATCCAAGTAAGCTGTATCTGATTCAAACTCTATGTCAATAAAATTCAATTTGGTGTAGATGAAAGCAGGATTACGGCTTAGAATGTTCCTCAGATATGCAAAAGATGTATTTGTACTAGACAACGTACAATTGCCAATATCATGTCTTGGTGGAATAGTTATAAGGAAAACCGTGGATGATTCCGTTGAATTTGGCGAAGGAGTTGAATTCGATGTGAAATCTGACAGATCATTTCCAAGGGAAGATGGTATCATGAACGTAACTAACATGAGCAAAAACAGCAAATTCCTTCTCTTCTTTTGTAGACGAGGAGTCATGATCAATGGTAATCTAGAAAATGAAAATGTTAGGAAATATGTTTAGACTTTAGATTACAAAAAAAAAAACATCTGTTACTGTAAATGTTTGTTTTTGCATTGAAGGTTGATATCATTAACCACCAACAATCAGAGAAAAATAAAATGTTATTCAAAAATACAATCAAATGATTTGATTGTATTTTTGTTAATGTTTGTAGTATTCAATGAATGCATTTTAATTTCAAAATTGACTGATGAAATGTAGCAAAATAGGAACATTTTTGATTCATGCAAAATGAAATTACCATTACCTAAAAATCGTCCAAACACCTTTCAGTAGTGCTAGTATATCTATTTTAAATCTTACCTGTTTGGTTGAAAAGACAGCTTTCTTCTGCAATAAATTTGATTTGCGACGACAGATTTTACTTCATAGATTTGGTACCGGTAGTTTACAAGCTAGCTGAACATTGATCGGCGGGAGTTTTTACTAATATAAACATGGGAAATGTAATCAAATGATACCGAACAAACAAACAAAGTACAAAGATTCGTGTTTCGCTTTGATTTACTTCATTCATAATAGATGATGAACTATCTAAATGTTTAAAGGTCAAGCTACAGAGTTCAGTTGTTGGACTTATGAACGTTGCGTGTAATTGAATTGCTGCATTTTTAACATTTTAAATATGTTTATCTCTGGTATTGAATATGTTGATCTATGACTTAAAAGTGCTTAGCTACCTTCAACACAGTGTTCATTTTGGTGTTTAGTAAAGTTAGAAAGTGTCATTTCATCATTATGTTAAGTGTGTGGCCCTGAAGCGCTAGATATACTTCGTCATTTTTGTAATAATTTTCATTCAGAATTTTTCTCATGGTGTAACATTTTCACCACTATGTATTTTATTTTTTTCTCATGGTGTGAAATTTTTGCCATGAAGTTATATATTTGACCATTTATCAAAATGTTCATGGACCTAAGTCAGGAATAGGTATATCAAATAAGGTGGAGCCGTTTCAAGAAATCATTAAAATCATGACAAATGTCTTTATTTTTGATAGAAGTTGTCACCGAACCATAACACTTTTGGTATCATATTAAAGATAATTTATCCAGGTACTAAATAAAAAAGAA
>JXSR01S011112.1:201941-223096 GCA_000969725.1 Ophiothrix spiculata
AGAAAATGCAGATTGTGCGTTCAGATTTTTCTTTAATGGTTAAAAGGACACAAGCATGGCAGATAACAACATCTTTTCTAATGAGACTGAAAAAGATGTCACCTTACTTAGTAAAATTTCAGGAACAATCTACCGGTCAACACTTTTATTACTCACAGCTATTTTCAGTGTAACAGCAAATGCAGTGTGTATTTGGGTGCTACCTAGGACACGAAATATCCCAGAAAATAACCGCTTGTTTTTGATATCGGTTTCTGTCACTGATTTTGGGATTGGCATATGCGCTGCAGTTTATCTGGCACCAGCCATTGCGGGAAAATGGATGTTCAACCATAGGACATGTGTAGCACTTTGTTGCGTTGTAAGCATCTTCAGCGGAGTTTCCAAAAATTGCCTCTTGTGTCTCAGTGCTGATCGATACATAGCAATCATGAAACCATTTCGATATCCACTTTGGGTTACCAGAAACCGTGTACTGTTTATCATCTGTTACATTTGGTTCTTGGATATTATAATTGTTTCGATACTGTTTACGCCGATTTTAGGACCACCTGTAACGTATCTGCCATATGCTGCCGTCTGCGCGCCCATGCTTTCTGATCCTCATTATAGCTTGCAGGCCGTCTTTACAGGGTTGTTTTCATTTATAATACCACTTATTGTCATCATATTCATATACTTCAAATTGTATCGTGTAACAGTGAAGCAACTGTATTCGATTGGAGCTCTTGAAGTTTTGAATGAGGAAAATAGGAAGAAAAAGAAACTTCTTCGTGAAGAGGGCAGAGCCATTCGAATGTTCATCGCTGTTACATTAACATTTACCATCGCGTGGATGCCATATGCCATCATCGTTCCAATTATTGCATTCACGAGATCCTCAATGCCTCATTTTCTAGAGTTTCTTATCTATTGGTTTGCTCTCTCTGGCAGTTGGTTTGATGCAGTCGCTTTAGCTTGGATGAATTCTGCATTCAGAATGACAGCTAGGAATGAACTAGGTAGAATGGTTAATTTTTTTAAATGTCGCAATACTGCGTCTCAGGTGAACCCGTTTGAAAACAGTTCTAGAAACACAGCAGAAACGGATTTTAATAATTGAACTAATGGGGTTAACTGCTTGCAAGGTGTGCTGGAACCATTCTTACAGTACAGCTTTTTGTGCCGTCAAGTTATAGTTTCCCTCGATATTGACTGTTACTATTATGAGTAGCTATAAGCATTTTAGCCTGTACACGTTTTTCCGTGATAATCAGTTTAACTATCTATAATTAGCCGAATATAATAGATATTTGTCAGAGAGTTACTACTTTGATTGGTACACAGCATTGGGACAATCAACACGGAGTGTAGATCCAGATGCACGCGCAATTGAAATGTTGCTGCTCAGAGAAAACTGCTTAAGTAATTTACTTAATGTACCTTCTAAATTGTGTTTTCAATATACATTGCATATAATCATTTAACTATACTATGACACCCCTTTATTTTAATCCACTCATTACAACATCTGTTATCGATACCATAAGATATTTCATCAATACAAAACTATTTATGAATATTGTGCTTTACCAATATGTTTAGCTACATCTGATAAAGCGAGCTGGTTTAATGTTTTTGTTTTTAATATGTTTAACAGTAATTTTCTGATAACTTTTTTTGGTCAAGCAGGACCTGATCATTTTTTTTTAATTCTTTCTTAACCGTTGGTCACATTCTACTCAACATAAATGCATTTTACTCAACAGAAGTACACAAAACTATAGTGTATATATGAAGTATTTGTTGTGACTCTTTCAATGAATAAAGCAATGCTGCATAATGAAAAAAAAATTCTCGCAACATACAGATAATCAATTGTTTCATACACTCTACTGTAACAATTCTTTCCAAACTAATTACATATCTTATTGGCAAGGTCGCATGCCGCAACCCAGCAACATGTTCAATTGCAATTACCTTACTCATTTTTCCTCCTTGGTCGAAAGTCCATTTAACAAAATACAGAATAAACGTAAAAAGCCATTACCGTATTCAGAGTTATCGTAATTGGAAGCAAATTGACATCTTTTAGTTTGTATTCGTGACTGAGAGACAAAGCACCGGGTAATTCCTAGAAAATGTAGATTGTGCGTTCAGATTTGAAGGCGTGGGTGCAATATAGTGCTAACCCTCATTTTGCACAAGTTACTGGTTTTGGTTTGAATGATTTTTAGACTATAAAGATGAAAAAGGGTTTTCGAAAACTTTATTATGATCAAGTACATGGGCGAATAAAGATATTTTGACCAATTTTGGAGTCCCATGTGATTTCAATAAAACAAGCAGTCACTTGTAAAAGTGATGGTTAGCACTATATTGCCCCGAGGTCTTGCACATTACAATTTCTAAATTTCTAGAAACACTAGATGCCAAAGTTTTTTCTTTTTCAAAATGCTAGATCTAAGAGTACTTGATGCAAGGATTATGAATTCAGTGTTTCCAAAAAAAATCCAGTGTTTCTAAATGATCTACGGCGCTGAATAAAATTCAGGGGCAATATAGTGCTAAGCCATAGTGTCTGATTTTTAAGCCACCCTTAGCATGCTTAGACTTTTGAACGGCTTAATCTTAGCCATACAATGATGTTGCTGAAAATAGTATACATTATATTCAAACTTAACTAGAGATGCTTGCCTAAAATTAATTGAAAAATGATGTAATAACTTGTTTTAAATGCATCTGTTTCAAAACCAAAACAAAGGTGGTCGAAAAATAGACGTGGGTTAGCACTATATTGCGCCTACCCCTTCATTTTTCTTTAATGGTTAAAAAGACACAAGCTTGACCAATGATGACAGGTAACAACATCTTTTTAAATGAGGCTGAAAAAGATGTTTTTTTACATAGTAAAAATTCAGGAACAATCTACCGGTCAACACTTTTATTTCTCACAGTTATTTTCAGTGTAACAGAAAATGCAGTGTGTATTTGGGTGCTACCCCGGACACGAAATATCCCAGAGAATAACCATCTGTTTTTGATATCGGTGCGTTGTAAGCATCTTCAGCGGAGTTTCAAAAAATTGCCTCTTGTGTCTCAGCGCTGAAAACTCATTTTTCGAAAGTCCATTTAACAAAATATAGAATAAACGTAAAAAGCCATTACCGTATTCAAAGTTCTCGCACTTGCAAGAAACAGTTAACTGCGACCAAACGTAGTCAAACATACAGTTTGTAAATACTTACCACTTCATCATGCAAAGTTTACTATTTGAGTATTTATAAAGAGTTTACGTGTTTTGGTTGTGTTTTAATTGACTCATGGACAAATGGCATTTGGTAATTTTCTTAGTTTTCTGTAATCATTGGTAATAAGATTAAACGTTGAAGTTGATACTCAAATCCGGTTTCAACAAGTATTTACACAGACTAAAAGTCTATTCTATTGCATTAGTAAGTTTTGCAAACGTGTATCATTATGTTGTTACGGTGATGTATATTCAGATCATATATCTGATAAGACTAAGTTTTACTAAATCACGAATTTGATTTTACCCAATGACCTTTTCTATTACTATTATATTTACTCAGCCTACACGTGTATGTAGTTGATAATGTTAGATTATGTTGATATAAGCAAGGTTTAGATTTGAGTTTTACTTCTGACATTTTGGTGGAGCTGGTTATCTGATTAGGACTAGACTTGTACTATGTGCCATACATACTTTTTAAACATAGTTTCGTGTTTTAAGAATTTTGATTATTAAATTGAACAGGTCTATTGTTCATTATGCTGTAATATTTTTTCAATATGAATCAATATCTTACACATGAAGAGCTTCTTGGCGAAACCTTGGAAAAAGTATCTACTTTTTCCAAGGCGAAACTGACCGTTTTTATCATTATGGAATAAATTACAGTCCAACTTGTATTTGTTTTAGAAAATGTATGTACATTTATAACACGTGAAATGTTGTTTTGTTTGAGAAACCAAAGGCCTAGATACACATTGTCATTTCTGTAGTCATTTTCATTCAGAATGTTTCTCGTGGTGTTGCGTTTTCACCGATATGTTAAATATTCATTCCGAATGAACATTTTCATTTTCATTTTTTTTCTCATGGTGAATTTTTTTTGTCATGGTGTGAAATGTTTGACCATTTTCCAACATGTTCATAATGGTGAAATATTTTTCGCATCGCGGCAAATTTTGCAATGATTACTCATCTGTAGTATTTTGATAATTAATAGTACATTGTTTTCTTTAGTAATCGTTGTTATCAAACAAATACCATAATTAGCTTGGTATTTTCTCAATATACAGTAATGTAATATCTGTCCTTTACAGTTACTTAGGATTTTATTCTGAAGAAAAGATTTGCTCTTGCTCACTGCTTCATATTTCTCCAATGAGAAACATTTCCATGCGGAATGTCTGCCACTGTCTTAACTTTTTATCGTTCCAATTGGAGTTTTAGCGGAGTATTCTGACAACAATAAAACTGAATTAGATTTGAATTAACAGATTAAAGATATAAAAATAACTGTTTTCTGTATTTTCAAGCTTTTGCTACAAAAAGTGTTAAATAGTAATGGTTTATAAGTTCGTATCGTGTGATAAAACATATTTTTTCGTATTGCGTGAACAAACAGGGCAGTTCTTGGTTGAGGTTCCTTGTTATACCGTAATTCAATTATTAACAGATTAACATAACCATAAACGAACCTTATATATAGCCTTAAAAAGTTAGATACCAGAATATGTTCTTGAGCGTAAAATTCTATTGATCAAAGTTGAGCGTTAATACGTCTGTAGTTTGATTTTACATTATACATAGGATTTAAATTGCAGAATGTATAATATAAATAACCAGCACTTATCGCAAACGTTGATAGTGTCACATAACACCAATTTGTGTACTTTTGATAAACATATCGGCCATGATTTTGCCTATCATATTGCTATCGGATACAATTGAAGCAAATTGATGATGGGACTGTTGGCTCACTACCAGGCTCATTACCTTTGTAATGTTTTGTCTGCTTTGCTTTTCGTATAGGATAGAACATTTAAGTTATTAATACATGATGATTTTGAAGATGGGCTTTAAAAAAAAAAAGTAATTTGAAAGCATCATGGCCACCGATACCTCCAGCTTTGTAATACCTACATATTCATATCGTATACCTTGAATTCTGGGTAGTTAATCCATTATTATTTAGTCAACCAAAACTAGAGCATGGTCTCAATCTATATACGTATAGGCTACATATAATTATGAGCAGTTAATAAAACTAAAAACTTAGTAAATTTAACGACTATCATGACTCAAAATAAGAGACACAAATGCATCGATGTAATCCGTGGACAGCTTTAAAAACTGACTGTAGATCCCGCGGATCCTATAGTCCGTAATAAAAACAGGGCAAGGGTTGTATTAAATGTTAACACAATTCTTTTCCACCAAAAACATGTCATGATACTTTACTTCTTAAACATTTTGACATTTGTGAAGAGATGTGCAAAATGAGAGCGATTTGACTCTTTTGAAGTATGCAGTTACCATTGTTTTATATTATAGCAAACCAACATTTTTCAAGCATATAAGTCCAGGTGTTGATTTCTTTAAAGTGTACGTGTGCCATCCAGGTCTTATTCTCATACGGACCTAGAATTCTAGGGTATGTCGCAAAACAGATTCAGCACTGTTTATTCAAGATATTGTACCATGGTTACAGACATATTCATTCGGAATTTTGTCGATTGTTTCAGTGGTACAGAATTGCTTTGATTCGGAACTATTTTGAACTATTTAGACAACCTTTTTCCTCTCCAGAGGGTTAGTGCCCTATAGAATATTGAATATGATTCTACTATACAATAGACAAAAGGAAATAAAAAACCGATTCAAACTTCCTATTTTCTGTACTGGGTACATGTCTGTATATATAAAGGAAGATATAAAAACCGTTTTGATTAGTTAGGCGTGTTCAGGGCTTGAAGTTGGATGGATGCCTGTAACTTATGGTAAGTGAACAAATGCAAAATACTATCGTTATATGTGATTTAATTTTTTTTTGTAGAATTACAAGTTATGTACAATTTTGTTTAAAGTTAATGTCACATCAACCAGTCCGGTCCAACTGCCCATTTAGGAAAGGTTGCCTGATACAGCAGCACCTTTCCCAATCTGGCAAGCATAATACCCATAATGCATTGCGAAGCCTATTGTATTTTAAAAAATCTTAGCTGTGAACCAAACGACACTTTGGTTGGCGATGATTTTTGGTACACAGCAAGAGGGTCATATTTGGAGGGTTTTCACCAAGCGAAAAAAATATTGACCAGGAGCAAAGTATTTAAAATGATATAACCGTTTTTAACGGTTTTCCTAATTCAAATTTAAAAAAAGTAAACAAATAGTTTTTAATTGTAAAATGTTGAAACCCTTTTTAAGTTGAGATTTGTTGAGAAAAATAGTAAATAAACTCTTATATCAAAGGATATTTCAAGTTATAAAATTAAACATTTTTAATGGTACAGTGCATTGTGGGTATTCATGCTTGCCATATTGGGAAAGGTGCTGCCGTATCAGGCAACCTTTCCTAAATGGGCAGTTGGACTGGACTGTCAACTAATCCAAACATAATGTAAAATTCAAGAACAGGGTGGCTCGTTTTCTTAACAAAAAGAGCAACAACAAATAATAGTATATTGAGCATTAATAACTAAGCATTAACAAATGAAGATAAAGTGGAGAGTGACTGCGCATTTGTGACTAGCAAATTCCTTACAAAATTGTCAAGTCTATTAAAGAAATCTAACATAATTCACCTTATCACCTTTGGGTTTTCGTCATAGATTATAGAGTTGTCAAGTGAGCTTTGGGAATGTCAAAAACATCATCAGTTATTGTGAAGCTACGAACAGACATGGATCACGAAAAAGATGATTCTGCATCCACTGGCTACGCAAGACTGCGTGAAGAGACACCTCGCCCGTCTAAACCATCACGACACTCTTGGAAATACCAGGTACTCGTTGGAATTTCTCTCTTGGTCCTCTTTACCCTAAGTGGATTGCTAGGAGGAATTATAGCACTGCGAGTACATCTCAAAGATACCTCGAATGACTTGGTGCAAAGTGGAGAAGTGTTAGCCTACCAAAATGTCATTTCAAATTTGACGACTATATTAAGCAACAGGAAAAGCAAAACACAGGTTTGTATTAAAGTTTCGCCTTTTTTTTAATTTTCATAGTATAAATGTAGAATTTAGAAAATAGTGTACTTTGGTTTCGCCATCAGTCAAAAAACGAATTTCATCTTAATTTTCCCATTCTTCATCAAATTAAGATGTGTTTATAATGTAGAGGCACATCAAATAAATCAGGTATAGAACCTGGGTACAGCGTGAATGTTTGAAAGATTGCAAATAATGCTGCTTTCATACTTATTGTCGCTTTGCAGCTTTGTAGCTTTGCAGCTCTGTCGATTGCTTCCTTTCACACTTTTGTAGCTTTGCAGTTTTGTCGCTTTTCAGATTTGCCGCTTCTTGTCGCTCTGAAAGTTGAATTCATTTCAACTCAAACATTTTTGTCGTGCGACAAAATTTTGCCGATATCAATTGTCTCAGCGACATGTAGCTTTGCCGCTACGACAACCGGAAACGGCAAGTTTTTGCAAAAAATATACGCCATGCAGCGACAAAGCTGCAAAACTACACGAGTATATGAAATCAGCATTACATGACATTACTGTTTGTGAACTCTTTTGTACCTTTCCTTTCATCGCCAGAATAGCTCAATTTACCGACATGATTTATATCTTTCAAGCACCAAAACAGAGTAGCTGAAATACATTCAGAAGCTATCAAGCTGTCGGTTGAGCTGAAAAAATAGAATATACAACAAATATATTGTCTAATATGTTGAAGTAAGATTTATATAACTCATCCATAGATTCTAGTCATTTGATTGGTAAGATTGTAACACATGACCATTTGTCATTTTTACTATCACTATCATCCGTTTGATAGTCTTTACTATCACTTTCATCCGTTTGATAGTATATCAAAACTACATTCATGACAGTGTACAGTCGGGCCTCTTGCTTTCTGCTGCATGGGTAATGGGTAAGTACAAAAGTTTAAATATGTTATCAAATGACTAGAATCTATGGATGAGTTTTATAAAACAAATATTATCGACTTATATTCGTGTGATGGTAAAAATATACCAACCTTCATTGAAAGATTAATCAATCTTTCAATTCGGGATGGTATATTTTTACCATCACACTCATAATCAGTTAATATTTTGTCTAATATGCACATCCTTTTCCTGATTATATAGGATCATGCACCAAGTTCCACAGCAGTTCCTTCCGCCGGTCCGTCCGTAGAGAACAGACCAAGTACGGTTTACATCCGCTGGGGTGCTACTGTGTGTCCAAATTCAGCCAAACTTATCTACGAAGGTAAATGTACTACGCAAGTCCCCTGAAATATAAGCTATATAATAGTGGTTCAAATGTTTCCTCTCTTAACGGAAATGCAACAACCATGTTCCTCATCAATGTTGCTTGGGTGCTATACTGTGTGTCCAAATTCAGCCAAACTTATCTACGAAGGTAAATGTACTACGCAAGTCCCCTGAAATATAAGCTAATATAGTGGTTCAAATGTTTCCTATCTTAACGGAAATGTAACAACCCTGTTCCTCATCAATGTTGCTGCTGCAAGCAAGACGCTGTTAATGTAGTTAATGTGTCCTTCATGTAAACTAGATATATAGATTATTTTAGTCAACGAAGTTAATGTTAATAGGTAATAGAACTGGTAATGAAAAGTACAAGGTTTCTTTTTGATTTCGTTCAATGCACTTTGTATGAGCTCTATAAGAAATAATTTGAAGATAGTTACTGATACCAAAACCGGTGTGAAAGGAATCTTAGTCCCCCTGAAATGGTAGTCCGCCTTCCATAGACCATAACGAAGTAAAGCGTGAAACTAATGTTGCGTGAGAGTTGTTAGACTACACTTTGCTGTACAACCCGAACAATAAGAACGGGGAATTGCATTCCTGCTACACCGGCATTTCAGTGATAAGTTATTGCTGTGATTTTCTACCATTAACTGCACGGCCATATTGATATGTCAAATCACAATAATGTGAATTTCAACAAAAATGCTTGTTACTTATTACAGCAGACCGAATTCATCAATTCAAGACCGACTTGCCTTTTTTATGCTTTTAGCTAGGTTTCTATCTAAATTTGCGTGTCTGATTTTAGTGGACAATTTCTTAGGAAATAGTTATTCCAATCAGGCAATTGGTATTAGTCAAAGCAAAACGTTGTGAATAATAGTGTGTCTTAAGCAATTGCTAAAGTTATTGCTTTTACTAATGTTTTTTGCTTGATAGCAATTCCTACATATTTGAATTCGGCCTAGTGTTATACTGATGCTGTGGCATACACTTGTTCAATGGCTCCCAGTGTTTATGTACCTGTCTATATATACAACCGTTGATCAACAATGTTGATATTTTGAAGTCTCATCCTTCACGTAAAGGCTATTGGATTATTTTGGTTATGTTATGATCAGAAGCAGACAATTAGTACAAGGTTACAATTTGTTCAACATGTTCAATGCACTATATTTGCCATATTTGAACTCGAATGCCTTTCTAAAGCATCCAAGTTAGTATATAGTATAAGAAAATTCAGTTTGGTATCAAAGATTTAAAGGGACGGTTAGTCACTGACACGGTTTATTTGTTCAAATACTTTACATCTTTGATTCAACAGCAATCCATCAATGACTGTTTCTTTCCATTTGAACTATATATATTTTCGTAGGCTATCAGTTATATGCTTTAAAATGGTATTGGGCCTTTATCCATATCAAAAATAAACTTAAATAAATCGTAAGCAACAGAGGTCCAAACTATATAAGGTTTTGGCATATTTGACAAAAGAAACATCGAATTTTTATAGTCATGCTTAAATGAAGGTGACTTGGGGTAGCCTACTGTGTTTTACTTAAAAAAGTTAAACCCAAGATTATTTTTACAAAGTAGACCATCTTAGGGAGTGTAAACACTCGAGTAGCAACTAGCTGTATGTATTGAATCGGTGAAAAGAATCACTTGCTGGTCAATGTGCTTGCAAAATTATTTGAAAAAAAAAACAGCTTGGGATGTAGCTGCGTTCAGAATTTATTATGAAAATTTAACTACAAATGGAAGAGATAACTGTAAATCCCATAATGAAACTATATAGTACCTGAGCTGTATCTATTACCAGTTCGTCATGTGAGTGCAAGAAAGTCGTATCTGCAATAGCTGCAATTTGGCATAAATTTGAATTGCACACTGTATAAGGTCCAGTCTTGGGTCAGTGGCTCTTGAAGTGGTTCTTCAGGTGAGTGTCACCTGAAGAACCATTTCAAGAGCCACTGACATATGGCAGAGACATTTTGCACATTTTGCACAGATTTTTCACATTTTAGTGATAAGGTGTTTAATAAATATAACATAAGGCAGCCATTGCAGATACGACTTTCTTGCACACACATGACGAGTTGTCAGTAATATTGGTGCGTGGGATGAGCAACTTTGTAGCTATCATCTTTAATCTTAATACCGTATAACATGTCATATTTTACAATTGTTCAACAGGTGTAACTGCATCCGGAGGAAGTCAGATTAATGGCGGTGGTTCCAATCATTTATGCATGACGTCCAATCCTGATTTTATAGAACCAAAGAATGGTCGACAAGGAGGTCGTTCTCACATTTTTGGGTCAGAGTACAGAAATGGCGCGGATTATGAACCGCTTGAGAACATACATGGTCATGATGCGCCTTGTGCTGCTTGTCTTGTTCCTCGGAACACTGTACTCATGATTCCTGGTGCGTCGACATGTCCGAGTGGCGGGAACTGGACACGCGAATATTACGGCTATCTTATGGCTTCCAGAAATGACCTAAAAAGAACAGAGTATATCTGCGTTGATGCAAACGCCGAAACAGTGCCTGGCTCTATTACTGCTTATAATGACTTAGACATTTTATTCCCAGTCGAGGCATATTGTAATCGAAATGCTGGTGGAGGATTGCCGTGTTCACCGTATGTTGATGGATACGAAGTCACTTGTGCAGTATGTACTCTTTAATGCACGTTTGATCTAGTGGTTCCGTGGACATTTCGGCCTCATTTGACATATTCATGACTCTGGTGCCAAAGCACTACAGATGTATTATGACATATACAGTCGCTTTGGCTCTACAAAGTAGAGAACAAAATAATGAACATTGTTTACTTCTTATTTTATCGGTAATCCTGACCCTGCGTTTTCACACGGGATCTTAAAACAAATGAGCATTTAAAATGCTTCATTTATCAACTTTCTAAGCATCTGAGATCAAAATACTCTGCTTGTTATAATTCAGTAAAATTCATTTTGGGTGAAATAATGCAGACAGATATAATTTTTATGGCAACCTTTAACAGGACTTGATTTAATGCGTTGAATCAGGGAATTATGATATCAATTTGTTCGATATCCAATTTGATTGTTGAGGTCTAATTACTTAGACACAGTCAACATTGATCGAACAGACTTCTTCTTTATAATGATTAACATGATAAAGTTAACAAGAGAATGCAAGTATCATGTTATACATGAATCCAAGGATACATAAAGACTTTTTTTCATTATGGACAATTATTCTGAATTGACCACATAAAGACTTTTTCATTATTGACAATCTTTCTCAATTTGATCGTAGTGGAAAATAACCTTTATAGACATTTTAACTTATTAGCCATTTTCAGTTTTTATTCAAAAACAAAAATAACAGGTTTGTTATCAGTGTGCTTGCCATCAGGTTAATATAATTGTATATATTTTACTGTATTTTCCTTTAAGTAAAATTAATTATAGAGTACAGCGTTCAGTTCTTGATCCTCTTTTGTATCATATCGTCCGACAGTATAGAAAAAGAAACTTAACTCACATTCTCTGGGAGAATTTTTGTATAAATGGGAACATCCATTTATTTTACCAGTTCCAGGACAAGGAAGGTAAAAAAGGTAAGTAGTAGATTTGAAATGATTCAACAATACCCTGTACAGGGGGTTGAAGGTTTCAAAACCCTTGTGGTAGCTTATTCAAAAAAAAAACACCTAAAACCATAAGCCACCATGATATATTAAAACAAATTGAGAAGTATTTCTGAAAACCTTCAGCCACATTTTATTCTGTGAATGTTGTATTAAATTAAAACTGGTATCCAGTGGTTATTATTGTTAGTTTCCGAAAATGCTGTCTATCATTTGTTTAAATAAATGTCATGTTTTTGTTTGTTTGTTTGTTTTTTTTGTGCGGCAAACAGCTCTGTCAATCTCGGTCATGTATGTTCCATACTACTACCGGATTAAAGAACGGGAACAGTACATTTTTTACTTCGTGATAATATAGCACAACCTTCACACTAAAAAATATAGAATTATAATCAGTAATATAATTCCTTTATTGTGAGTAAAATACTGTGTTTGCAGGTTCAGCAGTGGCTTCAAGCATTATCCAGGACGTGGATATATGCGTTTATTAATACTAAAATTATTATTAAACTGTTAGGTATCAAACTTAATTGTAAATGTTGAATTCTATAAGGTGGCATGCATTTCATGAGGTGGGTCAAAAATGTGTTACATGGTCAAAATGGTCAAAAAAACAATTGTTTGATATGATGTTGATATTATTGATCTCTTTCAATTCAAGTAACTTTTTAGCCAAATATCACTTTTGTTTTGGCATAATGGACTAATTAAGGTTAATTACTCCATAGACCGCAATGCAAACTGTAATTTTCAAATGTGTTTTACTCAACATTGCCCGTTTTACTAAAACAAGTCATAATTTGGAATGATTAATGGTAAATAGTTCATTTTTTCAGGATGTGTTTTAAACACTTTAATAGTTACTATGATGCATTAAACTTGAAACAGACTCCTCAGGGTCTTGGTGTTAATGACCTTCAATTAATTAGAGGCGGGCTATACAAGGGTAGAAAATGGCACATTTCAAATCATTCTGTCTTAACTCTTATTTGATGCACCTTGATCCCCTAAACATTTTGACACCAAATTTGTCAAAATCGGGCAAAAAATGAGTAAGTTCTGCCTAAAAAACTGATTTAACGGGGAGGGGATCTGAGGAAGGTCTAAAAATGATAAATTTGCCAATTACTCGATTTATATACCAAATTTTAGCCATGTTAGTTACTATCTGTATGTATTTGAGGTCACAGAATCCATTTGTGATTGTTACAGCAGTGTCAAACCTTCCAAAATGGCGATATTGTCTCAATTTGGGTATCTACCGCATCCGTAGGCACCGCATCCTTAGGCACCACCACCCTTGTACTGCCAAGTTCAAACCATTGTCTCTCTTAAATTATGTAACCCATGAAAGCCACATTACTGCCATAAATAGCAGCAAGTGTAAGCTTTCAAATGAGACATTAAACAAGTCAATAGGCCAAGGAATAGTGAATTTACATCAAATTAAGTTCGAGAACCCACGAAAAAATGTAACAACACCACCTTTTTAGCATACCCATCTAATGAAATGCCACCATAACGAAGATAACATTTCTAAATTAATCGGACTGAATTCTTCAAATCTTATCAGGATAATACTGCTGTAGCGCCAAAACAGTAGCTTGTTGTGTTATCCGGGACTTGGTTGTATGCATTTTAATCAGATAATTGTAATATCAGCTTTTTAAGTATCAAACTTTATCGTTTAGTTACGGATATAACAATCCAAATTAATCGGACTTAATTCTTCAAATCATAATACGATAATGCTGCTGTAGTTGTTTTGGCGTTATCTAGGACTTGGTTGTATGCGTTTTAATTAATTGATTGCTGAGTTTTAATAACGGGGATAATAATAATAATAATGACATTTTTATAGCGCCTTTTACCGAAGATACAAAGCGCTCATGATTCGCTGCAGGTAAATCGTCACAACCATTTGACTTCACTTAGAAGTGCTTCCGTAGAGCACATTCTATCGGTACTTCGGCTGTAATATTCACCCTTTGTGCAGCTTCCCATAACCTGGGTGGGGGCAGACTCAGATGGACAAATCTAATGACAGTTTTAGATGCAGGAGGAAGACCGGAGTACCCGGAGAAAAACCTACGGAAGCGAGTATGGACTGTAAACCAAATGCACATACAGCGCCGGGGCCAGGAATCGAACCCAAGACACCCGAAACTCATTGGTGCAAAGCGAGGAATTTACCGCTACGCTAACCCGCTTCCCCAAGCGGGTTAGCATAACAGTCCAAAATTAGTCATTCGGAATGAATTATTCAAATGTTATCACGATAATGCTGCTGTTACGCTAAAACAGTAGCTTGTTGTGTTATCCAGGACTTGGTTGTATGCGTTTTAATCAGAAAATTGTGATATCAGCTTGTTAGGTATCAAACTTGATTGATGAGTTCTAAGAACGAAGATAACAGTTCAAAATTAATATGACTAATCGGACTTAGTTTTTCAAATCTTATTACGATCATTCTGCTGTTGTTTTGCTTTTTGCGTTATTCAGGACTTGGTTGTATGCGTTTTAATCAGGGAATAATGATATCGAATTGATCGGTAGCAAACTTAATTGCTATGTTCTAATAACGGAGACAACAGTCCAAAATCTTATCACGATGAAGAACAGAGATACTTAGTAGCTTTTTGCGTTATCCAGGACTTGGTTGTATGCTTGAATCCGGGAATTATATTTTATTCGGTATCAAATTCAGATGTTAAGGTCTGATAATACTGTAGAGATAACAGACAACAGTTAATCTGGCAGAATTCTTCAAACCCTGTAATATAAATGCACTTTATACTATAGTAACTTTTTGTGTTATCAGAGACTTTGTTGCATACGAATGTATTTTAATATACACTCTTAGAAAGAAAGTATCAAATATGAGACAAAAAGGATCAATTTTGATCCTTTTTAGGTATCAAATATGAGCTTATCCTTTAAGGATCAAAATGATCCCAAAAAAAGGATCACAATTTTTGATCCGTAAAAAGGATCAAATATTTCTTATAAAAAGATCTGCATAAAAACATCACGCTGAAGTTACCCTAGCAGGGTTTGAACCCACGTCGCACTTATACCTGCTGGTAATTACGAGTCCGACGCTCTAACCACTCGACCACGTAACTGTGTGATGAAATCAACGTATTTATACATGATGTTTGTTACACCATTGTATACATTCCCCGCTATGTAGTGGATATGGGGTACGGTGCACTCAAATATGAAACAAAAGATGACGTTGGAGCCAAACGCGGTATCAAAATGTGAGGTCATCCTTTCCGTATCAAAGTAATCCAAAAATACGGATCAAAACTTTGATATTGTAATCAAAAAGGATCAAAATAAAATGATCCTAAAAAAGGATCAAAAATGATCCTGGTGAATTTGATCCATTTGTATATATTGATCCGCAAAAGGATCAAAAATGATCCTTAAAGGATCAAAAGTGATCCTTAAAGGATCAAAAATAAATGATCCCGAAAACTACTCGTATATTTGATCCCGGCCTTCTAAGAGTGTAAGGCCACATTTAGGAGAGTTAAAAATAGGAATAAGTTTTTTCTCAGGACACATACATGATAGGATAAGAAGCTTTCTGACTCATCGTTCACAACATGTTATCAGTGACGAGGAGATATCAACATCAAGAGAAGTTCTGTCCGTAGTTCCATAGGGCACAGTTTTAGACCCTCTACTTTTCCTGTTATATAAATGATCTTCAAAATCAACTTGTCAGCAAAACCAGACCTTTTGCAGTTGATCGCCTTGTTTGCACATCTGGCACTGATGAAAAGCATGTGAATATCCTGCAAGAAGATCTTAACAATCTTGAAGACTGACAGGAAAAGTGGAAAATGTACCTCATCAATCCATCAAAGTGCTCGCCAATGCGATATCATATAAGAAAGACCCACCAACTAAGACCTTCATGTTTCGTGGAGAAGAGCTATTATCACAGGTTGACTCGCACCCATATCTCGTCGTCGAAATCGGCATTAAGATGACCTAGAGTGTTCATGTCAACAAGATTATCTAAAAAGCCAACAGAACACTATGCTTTTAAGAAGAAACCTATGGTTCTGTATCAAAGAAGTGAGAACATGAAACTCGCACAAAATATGCCAGATTGAATGTACGCAAAGCATCTTTCTTCACACCCACAGTCTCAGAATGGAATGGTCTGACAGATGCCACTGTATCTGCACCTTCGCGTTAGGATTAAGTCAACTACCGTAAGTCATTTTACCCAAACTTTACAAAGGTAATGCTTCCAAGAGTAAACAAAACCATATTGCTGAGCGCGAGAAGAAGTTGGTCAAATGTAGATGGACATCTACCCTGTCGACGTATTGAATACAGCTACAGATACAGATTGAAGACCATCTTTTCAACAAAAATTACAAATTTACCCACAAATGTGTTTTTAAAGTCTAAATTTACAAAACCATAAATTTGACCAATATTGCAGTTCTTTAAAACTCCTATTTATTCCGAATATTAAATTGTCAGGTCCTACTTTTTCCAAAGAGTCATTCCTCTAAGCTAAGCCCCTCCCCTTTTTGCCTCTCTGTTCTTTATTCCCTATTTTTTGCCGTTTATTCCGCACACCTATACAAAAATCAAAGTTGAGTACCCTCGAACCTTGCCATGGCTGCTGTCTACAATTTGAGCTATACGATAGACGACAACGAAGAGTGTTTCTGCGCAGAAAGAATATGATAATACAATTTGTTTTAAGCGGATTGATATATACGTTCAAGTTCATGTTATTCTTCAATAGAGCCACGTTAACAACACACATGTTTTGAAAAGTCTTATATAACTTCAAAGACAAAATCGTTTCCATTCATCTGTATAACTCAATCCAACAAGATTGAACTCTCCAAACAACTCCGACAATGTCAATTTATTTCAGTCTGGACCAAATTTAAGTTTCTACAAAAACTCTCCTACACTGTTAGAACGTTGGGCAAATAATTTACCCAACGTTAGTTCAACTATGAACAACCCTACTTCTGGGTAAATAATTACCAACGTTGCGTAAAATGTTGGCTAATTACCTAACTGTTGGGTAAAAGTTGTTGCTAATTACCCAAATATTGGGTAAAATTTCACCAACAGTTGGTTAATATTATTTACCCAACAATTGGGTTGTTCATAGTTTAACCAACGCTAAATAATTGCCCAACAGTATAACAGTGTAGGATCTAATTTAGCGAAGTGCACAGTTTTTACATGTGGAGACACATAACAATTCACATATGGCGAGATATTGTGGGGCTCTCCACACCGGCAAATCAATCTACACTTCAAACATCTACATTCATCTATACACGGTTGCTCATAAAGTTGAAATAAAAATATCTTTACCACTTTTTTATGTAAAGATCAATTTATGATAAAAGTATGTGGAAACTTATGTTGCTTTTGGTTAGATTTGATAGGTAACCTTGTTGAGTTGAATCAATCAATTTTATCATGTACTGGTAAGGGGGCAATAACAAAAATGGGTCAAAAACGTGATTTTTAGGAGTTTTAGGACATATTTGATTTGACCTCCCCTTGGTCAAGGTCACTTCTCTACTCGAGTTGAATAGACATATGGAATGTTTATCTGAAGTAGAGTGATAAGCAGGTGATTAAATGTCTTTGTCACGCTTGACTGCCACAAGAGAATGGTTGGAAGCAAAGCACAAAATGATCCTTCAACGCCCCTCAATTTACAAAAATAGGGTTGCGGTGAACATGGTGAACGTGGAATGGTTCCCGGCGGTATATATGACAACTTAAAAGGTTTGAAGATGTCATACACCGCCAGGGACCATTCCACGTTCACCATGTTGCTTTCTCATTTCTCCGAACGGCCGTTTCTCCGAATGGTTTTTGATCCGAATGTTTTTTCTCCGAACGGTTTTTACTCCAAACTGCCGTTTCTCTTCGAATGATTTTTAGTCCTTTGATCCGACAGGTTTTTTCTCCGAAAGGCTATTGCTCCAAAAATCTTAATTCCGAAAGGCTTTTGTTCCGAATGGTTTTTGATACGAACTGAGGTCCTAAAGTTTCGAAAGGTCTTTATCCCGAACGGTTTTAATTCCGAACGGCCGTTTCTCCGAATTTCGGAGAAAAGACCGTTCGGATCATCAAAAACCGTTTGGACCAAAAACCATGGGCAAAAACCTCTACAGATTCAAAATTTCTGCTGATTTTTTGTATTACTCATCACGGTTAAAATTTGTATGTTTTGACATTAAATAAATAGATAAAAAGGCAAATTAAAAAGTGGAACAACATTAAGATAATTATGATAAGATTTCTTTTTCATGAAAAGTGATACGGCGCCTATAATAATATTTACAAATAACACAGGTACATAAGGACAGCGTCTATAAACTTCTTGTTTTGTCATTTCAAAGACTTCTAACTAATTAGTTAACATTAATTAAAGGGACTATAGCCTAGATTCCATCTAGAATTAAATATTTATGGAAATGCTCTAAACAAAGCTTAAAAGTATAGTAAAACCCCCCAAAGTGCCAAAATGTACACGCAAATGGCGCAAATTGAGAGAGAATTAATTGGCAATATATAATTCTTTGAACTAATAAACATATCAAAACAAAAACAAACGAACAAACAAACAAACAAACAGAACCCCTCAGGCGTCCGTTTCATTTAGTGTGTACCTATTCATGGGTCCCCGTATTCATTTGGTTCCCCGCAATTATTATGACTGTTTAGAATATTTCCCTTAAGATTATTAATCCGAACGATTTTTTCTCCGAACGGTTTAAACTCCGAATTCGGAGAAACGACCTTTCGGAGTAAAAACCGTTCGGAGAAAAAACCGTACGGAGTAAAAACCATTCGGAGAAAAGGCCGTTCTGAATACAAGATGGTTCGCGAACCGCCTACTTAATCATTCAGTTGTTGGGTGTATCCCAAGGGAAAGGTCAAACAACGGGGTCACCATTGGCACTTTTGATCGCTGGTCCAAGACGTACAATTTGACACCTTAATCTTTGAAATCGGACAAAGTTGAAAGTTTGACCCCAAGGGAAAGGTCGGACGACGGGGTCACCATTGACACTTTTGATATCTGGTCCAAGACGAACAATTTGACACCTTCATCTTTGAAATCGGACAAAAGAAGTTGAAAATTTGACCCCAAGGGAAAGGTCGGACGACGGGGTCACCATTGACGCTTTTGTTCGCTGGTCCAAGACGAACAATCTGACACCTTAATCTTTGAAGTCGGACAAAGTTGAAAATTTGACCCCAACGGAAAGGTCGAACGACGGGGTCACCATATACCCTTTTGATCGCTAGTCCAAGATAGACTCGATACTCCAGTCCCCTAAATCTCAAAATTCTTGGGGGAAAGTTTGGGGGTGATGCTGAACTTGTCCATTTTTTTTGGGCTGGGTAGACCTTCAAATAGCATCGTTTTTGTAGGCCTACTCTAACTCTCATACTTGAATTGCATGAACTATATAAATGTATACATTTTTAGAAGCGGATTTTTACCCAGAATATGATGATGATATCAGTTTTTGACCAAAAATGTCAATTTTGGCAAATCTTGTTTTTGCCCCATCCATTTCTGGAAAGTTTAACTAAAATTTGCATTTGTGAAATGTTGAACTTTTTTATTTTTGGAACCCAGAAACATATTATACTCTATCTCTACCTTAAAGGGACTGGCCTAGATTCTTCCCACTAATTGTTTACCTACATGGTTTTTTTTTACTTAAATCGTAGTAGAACATGTTTATAGTAATATAACCTACAAGTAGTTGTCCATAATTTTGAGGAATATTTGAGAACATTGCAATTCTTTACCTACTTTAATTTTTTTCGCCGGCGAAAAAAAGTGGTGTGAAAACAGTGTTTCTAGTTTGAAAACTTTAACAAAATCTTGTTTCTACACATATGATGGCCTAACAAAATATTTTTGATGAAATTGTTTCTCTTTTAATATGTATAAAATAATATCTAGGAGCTTTGTTTGAGCTTTTATCTGGTAAATCCATCTGAGGTACAAATTTATGATTTAGGAAAATAGTCACACCACCATCAAAGAACGATATATTGCAAATTAGGTCTCTCTCAATTTGAGCCATTTGTGTGTAAATTTTTGCAGTTTTTTGGATTTTACTATACTTTTTAGTTATATTTAGAGTATTTCAATAAGTTTTTAATTCTAGGTGGAATCTAGGCTAGTCCCTCGCAAAAGTCTTGTGACATCATAGCCCTGTAGGCCTAAATCCAAAATGTGATTGTTGGCAAAAAAAAAATGGCTAATGCCTTAATTCCCGGGGCCTTATTTTTGCTAGCAGATTCTCATTTTTGCTTTCTTTCCTTTCCTTTCCTTTTCTTTTTCTGAAACTTTTTTGGAAATATAAATTTTGCTAAATTTGATATCGGGACAAAATTCATACACAGCATAGGAACAATTACTAAAATGATCAAAGCGCCAAATATGTACACTTATATTATTATATAGCACCGATAACTCAATTTCAAAGTGGTTTAGGACCTTTTGGAAAACCCGGTTTACCCTATAATACAAATTCTCCTCCTAGTCATTGTCTAAATTGTGTTTTGTGTATGATTTCTTCAGTACAATTGACAGTAGAACTCTATAAATGAGGCTAAAGTGACCTGTCTTTTAATTGGAATTTTTGGAAGAGTCTATTCGCAGTACGATACTGCGAATACGATCTGGCTGCTAGCTAATCCGCAGTATCGTACTGCGAATACGATCGGGTTGTTACCTAATTCGCAGTATCATACTACGAATACGATCCGGTAGTTGCCTAATTCGCAGTATCGTACTGCGAATTAGATCACTTTGTCAGCTAATTCGCAGTATCGTACTGCGAATTTGATCAGGTTGTCATCTAATCCAGGGATCTAATCCGCAGTACCGTACTGCGAATTAGCTCACTTTGTCAGCTAATTCGCAGTATCGTAAAATATCTGAAAATATATAAAAATGCGTAAATTTGGAGTTCATGGGGGCATTTCATGCAAGTAGCCTACTGTG
>JXSR01S011112.1:231930-245611 GCA_000969725.1 Ophiothrix spiculata
GGGGTAGACCTTCAAATGGCTTTTTATAAATTTATGTTTTTTGTACTCTAACTCTCAAACTAATTGTATAAACTATATAAAAGTATACATTAGATTTTTACCCTAAACATGATGATGATATCAGTTTGTGACCAAAAATTACAATTTTGGCAAAAAATGCCAAAAAACGTATTTTTTGCCCAAAAATTTCTGGAAAGCCTAACTAAAATGTGCATTTGTGAAATGTTGAACTTTTTGGCTTGTTGGAATCTAGAAACAATTGTCTAGGAAAGGTTTTCTAAAATTTTTGATTTTTTTTTCTTAGTTTTTAAAAAAATGCAAGAAATAGGTCCAAAAATGTAAACAAATCCCACCGCTGCCACGAAAATGGCAATTTTTGGCCTATTTTTGGCAATTTTTCCAAAAATAAGATAAAAATCAAAAATTTGAGAAAAACTTTCCTAGACATTCGTTTCTAAATTCCAAAAAGCAAAAAAGTTTAAAATTTTACAGATGCAAATTTTAGTTAGGCTTTCCAGAAATTGTTGGGGCAAAAATAATGATTTTTGGGATTTTAATCAATATTTTTGGTCAAAAACCGATATCACCAATATGTTCAGGGTAAAAATCCATTTCTAAAAATGTATACTTTTATATTGTCTATGCATATAGTTTGAGAGTTAGAGTACAAAAACCATTTATGCTAGTTGAAAGTCTACCCCAGCCTTAAAAGATGTATACATCGGTGACTAACAGGTAGTCTACACCAATGACCGTGTGTATCTGGGGTTCAAACCCACAAACACACACAGACCCTCATAGAGTTGTGTTTCATCAAAATTTCTCTGTTTAAATTTACAAATTTTGACATCTCTTATGCAATAACTGGCATTCTCAAGTATTAATCACCTCAAACTATCCCAGACTTGTTCCAGATAATTATCAATCAATAGCAATGTTGAAAAGAACTAAAGATCTTTGCCTGTATTCCAGAAAGGTGTTTAGTTAAACCACGGTCATATTAGTTATGTTTTCTCATTCCGTGGCATGTTACACTTTCTGACCTGTTCATGACTTATGACCAACTGTATTTGGTGTCAAATAAAAGCTTATGATGAGAGCAATAGGCCCACAGCCATACCAAAAATTTTCTAAAAAATAATGTTGTTTTTTTCTCCATATTAGAGGTTTACAGTGTGAGCTACACTAATATCATTTTTTCTTTCTTCATTCATATTTTTGTTCTGGGATTTTTGTGCAAGAGTGTATAAGTTTCTTACAATTTATGATGTATTCTCCACGGTGATTGTGTATTAAAAAATCCGCTCTTCATGCAAATGTTATCTTTTTGTACATTTACAGAACTGTTAGACAATGGACCTTGGAGATCACCAGCATGTAGGTACTTCAAGTGATTCAGAAGGTACCACAAGTAGACCGAGACCAAAACGAATCAGGTCCAAGTCCAGAGTGTGGGATCGAGTTTCTTGGTTTAGTCGCAAGGCTAGAACCACTAGGGAAGGTCAAACTGAGTTTACAGGAGACGCAGCAGGTTAGTGCCTAATTTTATGCCAGATTTTAATTTGAAAACCACCTCTGCCATCAGGACCTCTTGCACTCTGATCCACATTTGAAATTGATGATGAGCAGAGCCTGCCCTGTGAGCCATTGGTTAGGCGCTTTGCGCTTACATATTTGAAACTGCAACACCTGTCCGGTCAACTTGAATGAGCTGTAATGTAAATGTAGCAAACTTTATTTTGTGCTGCAGGTGAAAATACATGCACAGGTTTCAGATCTCTATGCTTGCTTCAAAATATCTAATCTTCAAAGTTTAATTTTAAATAAAATGATCGGAAAATAAATCTATGTTAGTTTAGTTGAGTTTTTATTAGGACTTACAACCGAAAACAATACAATAATTAGCATAAAAAAGATACACTACAAAATACATTATTATAAAAGCTGCAGAAAAGAGAACAGAGTCACATGTCACAACAACCAAAGTTGTTAGGCCAGGATAGCCCATAAAAGCCCAGCATATACATATTAGGCTCATTTCCAATGGGGTCCGTATGTTTTGAGGGTTATCAACAGAAAAATATAGGGCTAACTTACCTTTGAATGCAGTTTTGCCTTCAACTCAAGGACATCCTATGACAGATCATATCTTGACTTCTCGAAACCGAGTTAAGTTCAATGTGGTGTCATTTTTTAACCTTATTTAATTTCAATGTGGTGTTGGCAAGATTTAAAAAGTTGAACATGACAAGAGGCTGCATTTACGGCTGGTTCGAGATGAACTGTCACATATTTGGTAGCGTAAGTAGATTGGATTATTGAAATGCCATGCATTGGCTTAACACTATAAGGTACCCCAAACTTCCGTTAGTGCATAAGGGGAGGGGGTTCCATAGTATCCCCCTCCCCTCCCCTTATAAAAACCACTTTCCCGCCCGAAATATTTAGTAATCTGTACACCATATATAGGTAGTAAGGTACACTAATCACAACCATTTTTCAGAAAATAATAAAAATATATGTGCCGTTTTCAAAATTGCGGCCAAATAACCAATTCTCGTTGCGCGATAACTCAATTTTGACCAAAATTTGAGAAACCCTCTTCCCAAAGGAATTTTCCAATTAAATTTGGCTCAAATTAGAAGATCATGAATACATTGACATTGTTGAAATAAAATTTGGAAAATTTTACTCCGGGGTCATTTTATTGGTAAATCAGTTTTTTTTTGCACTCCCCCAAATGCTAATTTGTGCTAAATAGCTCAAAAAAACGCCGCGGTCGATCTCAATTGTTTTTGCCAAAAGAAGTGCAACTACTATTTAGGCAATTACATAAATTAACAGCCCGAAATATTGCGGTGTTAAAATGTGAAAACCGAAAAAAACACACCAAATGTTGGGTACCATGGTACACCCCCCTATGCTGTTAAGTGTTAAAATATTGTAAAATCTAATAGCTGCCATTGAGTATGTGATTGCCAAGCCTAGGTCTGGTATTAATAGTTGTAGAAAGCATCCTTTCAACTTTTTGATAAATTAAAAAACCTTGTTTACCATAGTTACGCAAGACTGAGTGGGTGAAATTGGTTGTATAATTGATAGTACTATGCCTACTTGCATCAGCTAATCATAGAGGTCAACTTTGTTCCAGCCCAATCATAATAATTGCTATCCATATTACTCACAGGCGGCCTTGAAATTTGAGTTCAATAAAAAGGGCAGCAAAACCACAACAACAAAACAAGTTCCTAATATTGTTTTATGTACTTTCAACAAACAACCCCTATAAGAGTAACATACAATGTAAATTAATTTGATCACATTCCATCATGGGAATGGCATATGTTTATGAATGGCTGAAGGACAAGAATATTTGGCTGCCAAAATGTAGGTATAAAATAAACTCTGTCTCCATTAAACCCAGATGCTTTTCTTTTCTTATAGGTGTGTTCACACAAAATAATTTGGTCATGACTATACTCTCGCTCATGAACCGCTCACAAGCAAAATCTGAGTGTGAACACAAAATTATAGAAAGTGTCTCGCTCGTGACCAAAAAGTAATGCACCACTAATTTTAACGCGCAAGGCGTGTACCAGTGTGAACGCAACTGCTTTGTTGTCTCGCTCTAGAGCCGGTCATGACTAATATGTATGAACATGGCCTTAATTTTATGGGAGAGGGGCAAAGTTTTTGAATGGGAGGGGACACTCTACCCTGCCCCACTGTACTCAATGAATTATTTACTAAATTTGAAGTAATACAAATGCTTATCATTTTTGTTGACAGGTACTGATCAAATGGAGGTTGATGACATGCCCTCATCTAGTTCTGGTCCATCTCCAAGACCATTATCGGATTGCAGTTCATCAAGTGAGGGAGACATTTCAACTCTGTCACTTCATAGTTATGGCCAGAGGAAAAGCAGATCCGCTTCAAACAGTGAAGTGGTCTATCAAAATTGCGTCAAACCAAGTCTCGTCAAAGCTATGTTTGGGAAAGTGGATGACAGTGTGCAATCATCAAGACTTCGTATTCCACAGAGGGTGAAGAAGAGGAGTGAAAAAATGAATCTCTCTGAGGACGATGATGAGGAAATGGATTCATTCAAGCATGAACTTCATTCAAGAAATCGATTAAATGATTCATCGAGCACGAAAAATGCTTGGCTTCATAAATCAGCACCTTGTCATTGCCCAGCTTGTTGTTCCTGTCGCCAGAGTAACGAATCACTTAATTTTGCTAGTTGGCCGCGTAAACGTACATGCCCCCTTCAAATGAGTTTACGCATGTGTCGAGACATTCCCATAGCTGTCAAACTTTCACCCGCTGCATCCGGAGAACCAAAGCATGTTGAGGCCAAGAGAGCTTTATGGAGCCCTTCTGGTGATATTACCATGAGTAATCTATCTTTACATGGAGATCAGTCATTGAGTTCTAAAAAAAGAGAACTTCAACAAACACGTAGGTGCTGCTGTCCTCGGCGTATAGAATACGGCAGGAAATCTCTAAGTTTGCCTGCCTGTGGTGTCTCGTTAGATTCATATGTATTTGAACGATTGGATAAGTCTTCTAGTGCAATAGAACCAAACTCAGATATAGAGATTAGGGTGGAGAGCCTTCCCAATTCTGCGTTATCTGAACAAAACTGCCAAGCTGGCTCAGGGTCTGATAAACATGTGGTTGAAAACCAGACGTGTGGTCAACATTGCCAACCTTCTACGTGGAACAAAGGAGTGGATGGAGCAGTGTTTAAACAGCGGATGGAGGTAAAGACTTTATTATTGTAAAATAGTCAGAATAATTTGTGCGGCAATGCTCATGACAAATGTTGTACAAAAATCAGTGTAGGTCCCTTTTGCATGTAAATAGGAGGGTCATTATATTCTGGTTGGACCTCCCTGGGAGATTCTTCAAAATATTTTGTATTTGTATGTATATGTACTAAGCCTAGTATATACCTGCTAGACTTTGAAAATATGACTCATCTCTGTATTTTGATAGTTCCAATTTTTTGACTAAAAAAACTGTATACCAATTTTGACAAAAGAGCTCCAAATTTTACTCAAAGTGACTGCTTTTTGAGCAAATGTCTCCAAAGACACCAAATTTTCACAAATTTGGATACATTCTTCTGCAACGAAAAACCACCCCATCGCTATACCCAAAAAATACCATGTCACTGTACATACCCCGGTGTTGGAGCTGCACTCTGTAAACCTATCCCCACCCTGTATTTATGGCACCTATTATCCAATTTTGTTTGCCTCTTTGAGAAAACATATTAAGTAGATCATTTTCTTATTAAAAAGATAAACGAATGCCCTTTAATGCTCCGATATATTTGATTGTTCTGATATCATGGTAGGCCTGTCCTGTTTGTAAATTATTAGCATTTTTACAATGGTGTGTTCTTATCCTCATTTGTTAGATTAATTAAAACTGCTTGAGAATATTTCAATGAATTTTTCTGTTTTTTGTTTCAGTCTATAGAGCATTGGTTTCGAGAGTTCAATGACCAACAGAAAAATGTGATGATGAAGAGATTGTTGGTGAGTAATTCAGGGAGTCCATTTTGTAAGTCTAATGCTGCTTTCATACTCGTGTACAGGGTTTTTTTTTAAGCGGGAGCCGGGCTCCATTTACCCAACGGTTCTCTAATTTTGGCTCCCGGTCTTTCTAATATATTACACTGGAAGCCACAGTACCGAGCTCTGTTTTCAACTCCAGGAGCTCATTTTGGCCGTGTAGTTTTGCAGCTTTGTCGCTGCATGACGTATTTTTTGGCAAAAACTTGCCGCTTCCAATTGTCGTAGCGGCAAAGCTACATGTCGCTGAGATAATCGATATCAGCAAAATTTTGTCGCACGACAAGAATTTTTGAGTTGAAATGAATTCAACTTTCAGAGCGACATGAAGTGGCAAATCTGAAAAGCGACAAAACTGCAAAGCTACAAAAGTGTGAAAGGAAGCAAGCAACAGAGCTGCAAAGCTACAAAGCTGCAAAGCGACAATAAGTATGAAAGCAGCATAAAGGTGGTTTTAGAGTAACTGTCGTTGCGGCAGATGGCAAAGCTTGCAGTTGCGACAGACGACCAGGCATTTTGCAATTTTGAGCTGTCATAATGTAGCATGGCAAATTTGCATATATTACCACGATGGTCTGTCGCAAGAAAACAGGTAAAACAGAATTAACATTGAGAAATTTTAACTTGATAAATCCCCTGTTCACCTGTGGTAAACAGCATAGTGTCATTAATATGTGACCTGCTCCCACGAAACCCGGACAAAGTCGCCAGAACACTTATGGAGTTACAGCCCAATACACTTGCCCAAAATCAATAGAAAACAATGGAATTTTCTTTGGAAATATTGACTTTTCATGTTTCACGCTTTTCATTGGCAAAACATTGAGCAATGTCAATAAGTCATATATCATTTTAAAGCTTGTATTGTCAGCATTTTTAGTATGGACAAATCAGAAAAAATATTTGTCCTGACTTTGTCCGGGTTTCGTGAGAGCAGGTCACATATATTCTTTTTTGCTTTCTTTCTCCTTCAGAGGTGTGAGAGTTCCTCTTTTCAGCTAATTTTCTCGTTTTTGAAAATGTTCATGTGCTAAAATTTTAGCTTTTTCATTCATTTTCAGCCCATTTTTGACCTTTTATCCCAACTTTACACGCTTTTCCTCGTTTTTGTCAACTGGCCTCTCACACCCCTGCTCCTTGCAGGAGCAATGTGATTTACCACAAATGCACATGTTGTCAGTTACCATGGAGCCCATCTTACATCAAAGCTGCCCTCATAACTGAATTTATTCTCACTTTCTTTCTTCTTTTAGGAGCAATGTGATTTACCACAAATGCATATGTTATCAGTAACCATGGAGCCCATCCTACATCAAAGCTGCCCTCATAACTGCCAGGATCTCGTCTCATGGCTGCCAACACAGCTCTCACTACGTATTCTTTCATATCTCGACCCAGGTACATTTTGCAATGTTTTTATTAGTACTGTATTGTTCCTATTTATCGCCCATGCTCTATTAAACACCCACCCCAAAAAATTTCAAAGAGAAGCACATTCAATTTTGAAGCATTTTCATATATGATTAAGCTTATCAACAATTGCGAGTAGCAGGAAACGGTACCGGAAGTTAATAATAATAATAACTGTTTTTTGTATAGCGATAATCATGAGATCGCCATATAGTAAGTTGCTGTAATTGTTAAGCTTACTGGCAATTTTGTGCAAATTTGATGTTGAAAATCAGTCTCTAATAATCACCCACCATTCATGAAATGTCACCGCCCAGTGGGCGATTAATATGAACAATACGGTATTTTATTATATTTCAGTCTGAATTTTGTACAGACCATTCGATTTAAACAATTCTGCCCGTTAAATTGTTTAAGGTATAGGTATTATTTTTATTGGCTGATCAAAAAAAAAAACACAATCAAAAATTTCACTGAATAAAGGTCTGGTACATTTTGCTTCTCGAACTTTCAAATGGTTTGCTTATAAATTATGATGCAAAAAAATTGATACATTATGGTCTCAGAGATGTAATTTTTTTACATGCAGGAAAACATTTTTATTTATTTCCTTAGTACTGAAATTACACCTCTGAAGTTGGTAAAAACATCCACATTGTTATGACATGCAACATCATAGTTGTTTGCACTTTACTACACTGGTGCATACTATGTACACAGCCAGATTACCTCATCCCACCATATACTGCTACACTGGTGCATACTATGTACACAGCCTGATTATCTCTTCCCACCATATACTGCTACACTGGTGCATACTATGTACACAGCCTGATTAGCTCTTCCCACCATATACTGCTACACTGGTGCATACTATGTACACAGCCAGATTACCTCATCCCACCTTATACTTTTCTGCATAGCTGCTACACTGGTACATACACATCCAGAATAGCTCACCTCAACACGAATGAACTTTTAAACAATTACAGCCATCCTGTTTTTCTATTGGTCACACCAATTAAACGAGACTGTGCCTACTGGAATGATGAGAAATTTTCACCTCTATTTTCATTTAGCATCGATGATTGAAAAGCCTGACAAAAATTTAGGAATTTGGATTCTACCTTAAAAGGTGGTATATTATTAGACAACATCAGCGGACAGACCCTTTCAATTTTGTCTTGAGATTATAGTTTGGCATTTTATTGTTCCACTTTTACAAGATAATCCAAATTTAGTTAAAACTTTCAACTGGGAATGTTCTCAACCCATTACAGGGGAGCTAGTCATATAAATATAACTACTTGGTAAATCATCTTACAAGCTTGTAAGGTGACCTAACCAATACATTTTGTAAGATCATATAATCAAGTCTGTAAATTGTTTCCATTTTTATGTAAGTTGCTCCTTGCTAATGACTGACTTTAATATTAGCAGAGATCACTGATTATCCTTTATATAGTATATTTATTTTATATCATATGATCTGCAAATTATCCACTGACATTTTCCGTAAAATATTGGCATTTCAGTAAGTCTTTGTCGCTGTGCATCTGTGAATCGTGCGTGGTATGAGCTTGCCAATGAACCGACGTTATGGAGGACTCTCTGTAGATTACCAAAGTGGAGATTATCCCAGGCTGAAGAACAAAAACAGATGATTAATCACATGTCATCATGTATACATGTAAGTTGTTATTTGTTTGTCTGTCCAGATTAGGGCGATAGGAGTCAATATGTAGATGGTGTATAGAATTTATATCTGAAGACTGATATTGATTTTTTTTCATATGTGTGTCCTCTTACGTAAGAACTGGGGTTTGGCGCGATTTAAAACGACAAAAAGTTTAATTTTTTTAAACGCAAAACTGTGCAACCTTCTGTCAACCAAGATCATGAAACTCTCAGCAAACACGATTAGGCCTAAAAAAATGTTTGTTTGCCCTCTGCGACCGACCCTAAAATGCCAAAAATTTGGGTCGGGTATTTTAGTTATTTATTTTTTTCTTCCAACAACTCAATATTTTTGATGGAAAAAGTAAAATTTAACAGTATAAAGTCACATTTAGTAGTTACAACTTGACACTGATTTGTCAATTTATTTTTACAGAATATCAATATTAATGAGCTGGCCAAATATGGCGCGAAAACATCGCATACCCACTGGCTAAAATGCAAAGTTCAATGAAGTGCGCAGTTCTGCTTAATGGTATGACGTAAATTACGTCATTTCGTGAGCTGGCCTCCCGACTGGTTATGAAATGCATATTTCCTATAAATAATGACCCACAATCTTTGATTAAGCCCTGCATTGCTTGGTATTCATGATCATTCTTTAAAATAAATGTGATGAGTAAAAAAATGACACAACATTTTAATTTTTCCACTGGAGGGCAAACAAACAATTTATTTTTTTTGGCTTTAGATGATTAAGTCATGCGATCGATATATTTTAGTCAATACGATAGAGTGAATTACCAAAATCTAGATGTTGCAAGAGTATTGGTACGCAGAACACCTTAACATCAAGCGTTGGCAATAAAAACCCAGTGAACAAGTGAAAGACCTTGAGATAAACTATAGTATCCAATTTTATTTGCAGTGGAAACTTGTTTTTGCTGAACGCTATCGATTACGGCGCAATTGGCAGAAAGGCTTGTGTACAGTGAGGACATTTGAGGGTCACACACAGGGTATATCATGTGTTCAGTTTGATGACACAAGAATAGTTAGTGGCTCATCAGATAAAAGCATCAAGGTAAGGGCTAGCTGTTTACAGCTTTTTAGGATTGACATTTTTACCAGACTGATTCCGGAGTTGAATTTTTGTGACCTGGTCACAAGTGACCCACCCATCAGTGACCCACCCCAAATCGGGACATTAGGGTGTTTGTTCTCTAAACGGGATGTAACTATTAATAGGGTTGAGTGGTATACAACGAAAAGTTGCCGTACGTTTGGCAATTGGTAGGGTGATAGAATAGGACAGTAAGTATGCTCACGTGCAAATTTTATTGTTCAAAATATGCAAATAAGGTAGCCAATTTTTTCAAGTTTTCACAAATTTAATATAGGGAAAAGCACTGTGGAATCATTGAGTGGGTCAATGTTTGAAGTTGATACTAGATTAATTGTGATAACCCCCCCCCCCCCTCTGAGACTCAGTTTTCGAGTTACAGTCCCATCAGTATCACCAATGTTACCGACAGGATTAGTACTCTCAGGGTTATACATGTGAACATCCCAGTGGCGTGCCCAGGATTTTTTGAGTGGGGGGGCACAATCATCAGTTTCCCCCGAATGACCAATAGCGGCAGAAGGGTAAAATGTGATATTTTAAGATTTTTTTGTTTGATAATGCGCGCGTAGCGCGCGAAAAATTTTGCAATTTACGCAAAACATGGCAAAATTTGACTGAATATTGACAGAATACCAGAAATTTCGCGCGAAACGCGCAAAATTTTTGCTTTTTCATATTTAAATTATCAAAAACAAAGGGAAATTCAAGGTATTTTCTTCTCTTTCCTTTTGATTTTTTTCTCTTGTCCCCTTTCTTATCTATCTTTTTGTGTCAAGATGCCCGAATGGGCCGTTTCCCCCGACTGACTCATCAAACTGGGGGGGCACGTGCCCCCCCGGCCCCCCCTTTGGGCACGCCACTGGAACATCCCCCCTCTCTTAGAGTCAGTTATCCGAGTTACAGTCCTATAACTACTATCAATGACACCGCCAGGATTAGTACTCCATGGTTATACATGTGTACACCCCTCCCCCCTGAGGCATGTTCAACCCCAGATTAGTACTTTCAGGGTTATAAGTGCAAATCCCCTCTCATGAGTCTCGGTTTTCAAGTTACACTTACAGCCCTATAACAAACATCAATGTCACCACCAGTAGGGGACCTAGGCCTATTCACAAATTAATCCAGTATCATCTCCAAACATTGACCCACTCAACGATCCCACAGTGCTTTTCCCTATATTAAATTTGTGAAAACTTAAAAATATGCAAATGAGCTATCTTATTTGCATGTTTTGAACAATAAAATTCGCACATGAGCATGCAACTGTCCTATTCTATCACTATACCAAATCCTCAATGTACGGCAACTTTTCGTTGAATACCACTCAACCCCATTCCATAGTTACATTCCGTTTAGAGAACAAACGCTCTAATGTCCCGATTTGGGGTGGGTCACTGATGGGTGGGTCACTTGTGACCGGGTCACAAAAATGCAACACCGGACTGATTCCAATGCCAGATGATAATGTAACACATTGGTGTAAGAAGGACCGAGTGAAGGACTACAGCCCATATCCGGCTATTTTGGTACACATGATCCACATGCTATCTTGGCTTGGCTTGCAGGCCTACTTGGCTTGGCTCGCAGGCCTTCCATGCAGAGATCTGATATTTATAAATAAATAAAAAAAATACTGGGGATTTATAGTGCGCTATGCCTCCCAGATTTGTAATTCCACTCGGCCTGTGCACACTTTACAGGTGTTCGCTGACCACTGTGGCCCAAGAAGCTCCATTTCACACCAAGCATCATTTCAGGTTCTGCGGCAACCTCTAAGGGTGCGCCCACATACGCACCATCGCTGCCCGGACCAGCTCCCCGAGTTTCGTACAGGTTTCCATGAGACAATTAGAAGTTAGTTACTTGTCCAAGGGAATTTCAAGCACACTCAACTTTTGCCACCGACGGGGTTCAAACTCGGGACCTTCCTGCACCGCAAGTGAGCGTCTTACCGATTTAGCTAAATTGACTGCTGATTTATTAGTACACCTGCTAAGTATAAGTATTGTGCACTTTTTGATAAAAGCATGAAACTTTGCATACAGCTAGTACATACCCCAGGGATCATTTGTAGACCCAGACCCAAAAATAATTTGACCTCTGGTGACCTTTAAAGGTCATTGACCTTTTTAGCTAAAAATATCGTATTTTCGTACTTTTTAAATGCAATTACCTGCATAGAGTTACTTGTAAAACATTTTTTGTTCAAAGTTGTTAAGTGAAAATGGCATCATGCACAACATGAATTATATTGAACTCAAAATTAGTGCATATGCATGTTCCATATTCAAAATGGCCGCCAAAATGGCACCAAAATGGCCATTTAAAAGTTTATTTTAATCAAATTGATCAAAACAGCCTAAAATTTGTTGAATATCATAAATGTTCAACAGAAAATATCATTAAAGGTTACAAAACATTACATTTGTCCCCTAGTTATGTCTTTAATGTTTCAAATTCAAAATGGCGTCCATGATGAAATTCAAAATGGCCGCCAAAATATGTTATTATGCATAAAAATTAAATAAATCGAATTAAAAGAAGCATTAAAAACACATGTTTAATGTAATCCATGGAAAATGGTTTTGAGGGTCTTCTTCGAAACATACCTCCATAATTTGGGTGGTTAAAATGTATTAAATCAGAAAAAATGTCCATACAGAGATCCAAAATGGCCGCCAAAATACGTTTTAATGCATAAAAATCAAATAAGTCAACTTTTAATCAGGATTGAAAGCAATATTGCTCACACCAATTAATGAAACGTGCCTATGAAGGGTCACAATTGAAACACGTCTCCACAAATTAGGTACTTAACATGCTTCAAAATGGCTGCCAAAATATGCTTTTATGTACACAAAATCAAATACATTTACTTTAAATCAGCATTATTGCCGCCAAAATGCATTGACCTTGTTGCGACGCCCCAATTTTTTTACATGCCTGTTTGTCTTTAAAAATAGGCTTAAACAACTCATCATTTTATTTGCAATCAAGGATACACTGGTAATATTTTACTGTAGAACACATTTTACTTGCATTTGTGCAAGTAAAAACCCTTCAAATCAAGCAATGGAATCAATCAATCAATGATACACAGTACTTGCATGAAATGCATACCCCATGAAGGAGTCTTTTCGTACAGAGGACCAACGGAGCAAGTAGATTAAAATTTCTTGCCCAAAGAAACAAGGAGACGAAACCGTCCGGTCCGGGGCTCGAACCCAAAACCTCTGTATCACAAGACCCGTGCTCTAACCGTGCGGCCACGCACCCCTCGACACTAAAACCCCCTAAAGGTGGTAGGGCCGAATTTAGTTTGTTCCAATAATCACAAGAATGAACTTATGAGGCACAGTAAGTCATTTTAGTGCAGTGTTGCAGCATGTAGGGAATATTTAGCATCATAAACAAATCTACCCCGTAAAACAAGGGTTAAAACAGAGACATTCTTTGCCAAATTGTGCTATTATTAGGTTCTATTTCCAAGAGGATTCCGAAAATGAGAACAGAAATTGTTACTATATATATTTTTTTTCTTCAGATTATGGTATTCTTGAAGCCATTTTGACTTCATTAAGGGCACTGGCAAGCTGGACTTTAAACATTTCAAGGAACTACAAAATAATTGTGAAGGAATACATTTATTGTAACCCGCAATGCCATTTTGCAATGATTATTCTAAACATTTAGTGATTTTGATGCTGTTTTTAATTTCACTTCAACAATTTTTTCATAGAATCAAAATGGTTTATGTGCAATAAGTTTGAATTTGAAACATGTGAACCACCTGATGCGAGTATAAATATGTTTCAGTTCTAACCATCAAAGCCATTTTCCATTAACGATATAAGCATTTAGGCTACTGATTTTGTTT
>JXSR01S011112.1:256593-270286 GCA_000969725.1 Ophiothrix spiculata
AATGTACAAATAAATTTCAAAAAAAAGAAGTATATCCCTTTACAATGCAATTGTCGATCACAGTTTCATCACACACTGGGCTCACTGATCAATAAATTAAATAAAGTATATCAAAACAAATTAAACAAACCAAGTAATTTTTTGCATTTGATCATGGTTATTTATAAGAAAAAAATGTAAGGCATGGCTGCTGCACGGACTCGAACTCTGAATCCACAGATTAGCGGTCTCACGCTCTACAGACTGAGCTATGTTTCCAGACGTTTTCTACATTGTTTCAAAATTGTTTTGAGGTTCAAATTAAGACAATAGATTTGCCAAACTACATCAAAGGTATCGTACTTCAAGAGGGCGACACACATATTTTCTGGATTCTCAGGATAGGCCAAAGGCATCCATCTATAAGCATATATGCTTCTATGTGGGTTTTCAGGGTATGTTTCCTCCCAATGTTAGATTATAGATTAATAAAGGTGCTCATACGCGAGTGAAATGAGACAAAGTCAATGCAAGCGTGGTCAATTTTGATGCGTCCAAATTATTCAGGAGGCCCTGAGTGTATTGGACAGCAATCAAATTTACCACAAGTGCATTGATTTTGTCTCATACGAGCATAATGGAATGCAGATTTATTAATCTAATTCATACACGACAGAAAAATAATATAGTATCTTATGTGAAAAGAAAAAGGGCCTTTAATATGACCATCAAAATCCAAAACTTCTCTAAACTAAATAAATAATCACCCAACAAAAACAATGAAACATTCACACGCACTAAACGCCCGTCACGCAAACAGGAACGCAACAAGCTATTTGACACGCGGTGTGTATGAATAATGGTTATTATGCACAATGCATTAAATTTTTGCCTCCACATAATTACACTCTCATATATATTTGACCATCCATACACACCTCTAGTAAATATGACCTGTGGTCAATTTTGCTTCATTGCGGATTCAAAAACCCAACTATTTTGCCCTGTATCTCAAAATAACAACTTAAAGGGACTGGCCTAGATCCTGTCCGCTGATTTTCTGACTATATATTTTTTCACATGTATCGATAGTACATGATTTACTAACATATCCTACCAGTAGTTTCCACTGAATTTGTGTAATAGAGGAGAAAAATGAAATTATTTACCAGCTGTATTTTTTGTCGCCGGGGACAAAAAAATGGTTGAAAAAGTGTTTCTAGTTTCAAATCTTAAAAAGATCTTGTTTCTACACCTGTGATGGATAAACAAAATTATTTTTGATAAAATTGTTTCACTTTTGATATGTATTAACTTATCTCCAAGAGCTTCATTTGATCTTTTATCTGGTAAATCCAGACCGAGGTACAAATTTAGGATTTAGAAAACACTGGCTAGTCACACCACCATCACTTATAGATATATTGCAAATCAATTTGCTGTCAATTTGAGCCATTTCTGTGTACATTTTTGTACTTTTTTGGATTTTACTACACTTTTAAGCTTTATTTAAAGCATTTCCATAAGTTTTTAATTCTAAGTGGAATCTAGGCTAGTCCCTTTAACTGGTTCATGTTGAACTTATGTAAGCTGACTGATGCAATATGTACTGGCCATTTTTCACTAGTCTATTTTCAGAGTCTTCTCTATTTTATTTGATTTGAGTAAATTTGTATCCATGCCACATGTAGTATCTCTTTAATTTCAAAGTAACAAACATCAATAAACCAGATTGAAAACCTTTCAGTATTAGGCCTTGTGTCCTTGCTCAAAGTCAGGTTTGACTCATTTCATGTAAGCATCTACAATTGAACTTTAATTTCCTAAAGAAAAGAACATTTTAATCTCAAACCAAGCAAGATTCCTTTCATTATTTAATGGCATTTTGTTGCTGTATCTGTAACAATTCCTCTGTTATCATCCAGATTTCAGTCCCTTATAAGCAACAATTTAAAACTTTTTTCATTTATTTTCAAATTTCCATAATTTGCAGAGAATATTTTCACCATGTCATTTTGGTGTGAAATGAGTCACATAATTGCTCTTTGTGAGGACAGAAGGTATTATGATTATCTGAAAAGCCCACATTTTGATAAAAGTTGATTAAACATTTTCTGAAATATTTTCTTTCAGATTTGGGACCTGGATTTAGGGACCTGTTTAAGCACATTGGCAGGTCATCAAGACGCTGTGACATGTCTACAGTTTGATGCTAATAAGATCATCAGTGGATCACTGGATAGTAATCTCAAATTCTGGGACCTACATACCGGCCAGTGTACCAGCACCATTGACTGGGCACACTCAGAGGGGCATACTGGAGTTGTCAGGTAAATTCTGGGACCTACATACAGGGCAGTGTACCAGCATTATTGACTTGGCACACTCTGAGGGGCATACCAGAGTTGTCAGCTAAATTCTGGGACCTACACACAGGCCAATGTACCAGCACTATTGACTGGGCACACTAAGAGGGACAAACTGGAGTTGTCAGGTAAATTTTGGTCCTACATACAGGCCAGTGAACCAGCACTATTGACTGGGCACACTCACAGGGCATACTGGGGTTGTCAGGTTAATTCTGGGACCTACACACAGGCTAGTGTACCAGCACTATTGATTGGGCACACTCAGAAGGGCATACTGGAGTTGTCAGGTAAATTCTAGGATCTATATGCAGGCCAGTGTACCAGCACTATTGACTGGGCACATTCAGAGGGGCACACTAGAGTTGTCAGGTAAATTCTGTGACCTACACACAGGCTAGTGTACCAGCACTATTGGCTGGGCACACAAGGGCATACTGGAGTTGTCAGGTAATTCCTGGGTCCTACGTAACAGCACTTCTGACATAAGATTCTGTGGTGGTATGGTTAATATGCCTATATTACAACATTATTTCTACAATTTTTAGTTTTTGTATAAAAAAAGTCACTGAAAATGTTCTCATCCTGTACTTGTGGTTTTTTATTTTCATTTTAATAGATGCTTACAGACAGATGTGTGGCGAGTAGTAAGTGCAGCCGATGACAGAACTCTCAAGGTTTGGAACATAGAAACAGGCGAGCGTTTGGTTACCCTGCGACATCATAGAGATGGCGTCACATGTCTACAGTTCAACAACAGCAAGATTGTGTCGGGCTCGTATGATAAGACTGTCAAACTGTGGGATTTTAGTACTGTATAGCGTGCAATGTGGTACACCTTGAATCTAATTAATGTTGTTCATAGTTTCTTCCCTTAGACTAGCATGGTTAAATGATAAACAAAATTTGGTTTGTATATATAGTGTTTTTTATGAAGATTGAAGCACATTTATGCATTGATTGTGTTCTGACTAGAATATAATCAGCTGGAGTATACTCATATCACCAGAAAATACTCAATAAACTATATTCCTAAAGTTTACGTCACAATTCTTCAGACGATGTAAATAAACATCCAGAGTACATGGCCAATTGTTTACGAACGCAATTGGTACCCTGCAATTGGTGGTCACGTGACTGATTTTGTCCGAGAAATTTTGGCAGAGACTTAAGTATTTCTCTAAATTACTAGGATGTATAATACTCTAGTGGAAAAACATTTAAGCAATTGGTATTACAAATGGATCGCAATGACGTTTCGAGGGAATTTGGTTTAATCATTCTAACTAGCATGTCCCCTGTACCTTTATGATGGACAACATTTTGTTAGACTCGGGGTGTACTTGGATAATGTTAAGATGGCCAGTGTTATTAATTACTGGTATTATTTTGTATTTGTGCAATTTGAAACTGTAAATTATGGTAAGAACTAGTGAAAGTAGATCATGCGGAAGCCATCTTTTGTTAAATCATGTGTAACATATCAAATAATCACTGAAACATTGTAATGTAACTAAGCTGCCAAGAGGAATTTATGGTTACCAGTAACTATAAATTGATAAAATTGACAATTTTGTCTCTAATTTTAACATGTTTTCACTTTTTTGAGAAAACAATCACAGTGGTAAGTTGGTTGGGTAAATTTAAAATTTCAGAATCAAGATGATGGGCAATCCCTTTCAAATGACTAGTGAACCACATAACAATTAGACTGAAGTTGCTTTTGAAAACAAGGAGATGTAGTTTGACCATAGTTTGAACCTCTGTATTAAGAGCAGTGTTCCCGCTAAAGCCATATGTCGGGAATTTGACGCCGAAGCTCAATATATTTGCGCAAGGGGTTCCCAAAACAAAAAGTCAAACAAAGAGTTTTGGTTATAGACAATGTTCACTTATTTGAGTTTTATTTAGATTATATTCAAAATTACTCTCATTTTTGAGGTGATTTTTTCCGAAATTGTCAATGGCGAGATGTATTTTTTTCTTTTATGTTGCATTGGTGCAAAGTCAAAATCCTTAGTGGGAACACTGATTAAGAGTCCTATACTGGCTCTAACTGCTCTCTTATGCTTCTGCCTATTAGTTGAAAAGTCTATAAGAACTCCATGTAAATTCCCCTATGATGAAGCTCAGATAATGGATTGTTAAAAAAGAATGATTAAATGGTTTTGTCAGCTATTCCGTATTCATTTTGTACAAAATTATGCCAACTTAAATTTTGCATTTTCACCAAATTTAGAGGGATACAAAGCAGTGCTAGCTAAAGCATTAACAATGATGTCATTCTATACAAGATGGCTTCTGTGTGAGAGTAGATGGTGGTTATATTGTTTTTTGTTGGTAAAATTATGACTTGATGTGCTCATCCTAACATTCCTAATTTAGTTAAACAAAATCCATGGACATCTTGGCTTTCTTGGTTTTATATTGTTTTTGTTATTGGGTACTCAATGGTTTATTAATATTGTGTGTCATTGGGTACTTTATTGTTTTTGTACAATAAAACTGGATATTGTTTTTAAAACATACCACAATCATGGATGGTATGATTACTGGTGAACACGCATTAAAACAAAGTTTCTAAACAGGTTGAAATCTTTTTAAAAAAATTATGATAAATCCTAATTATGCTCTATTTGAGTATAACAATTACATTTCAAGTTGAAATGTAATGTATCACTACATTACATGGTAAAATCCTCCTAGATGGATACAGTAGTTTCTTATAGGAAGCTGCAGAGATACACTAAGGGTGTGTTTTCTAAAGGTACTCCGGTAGTACTCAGGTACTTCAAGATTGCCCATGGTATTAGGTTTACTTAGGAAGTTCCTTCTTGACATTTCAGTGACACCAGAGAAGTTTGTCATAGAAAGATAGGCATACTCCACAAGAGCTTAGATCTACTTCGATACATTGATGAAAATCCCAGGAGTGCAGATTGCATCTACATGATGGAGCATATATTAAATAGATATAGATTCCTGCACTGCACATAGGTGTCTGCTCCTATGGCGTCCTGCCTCCTGTTAATACCAAGCACTCGCATTGTGCTAGACGACAACATTGGATATACATTGATCTGCATTGATGTACATCCCAGAAATCTACATGGATGAACATCTGAGCTCTTGTGGAGCTTGCCCCATCATTGCATCCTTTGGTTTGTTAAAATGCACTTGCAAACATGATTATAATGAAAGAAAGGAGACAGCTTTCGAACCATTTTGACTAAAAGTGACACACTGATGCTGTTAGCAAGTAATTGATCTTTCCCTGTTACTTTTTTATCACAATGTCTTTGGATCCTCAAAGGTCAGTTTAATAAGTATTAAGAAATATTCCTTATGAAACTTTTTTGTCATAAGATTATGCATAAACAATGCAAACATTGCAATGTAAATTTCAACAAAATGCTCAGCAACTATAACAGCTAACTGAAATTTGAAAGGTATGCATGTGCTGTGTTTGTTATAACTTGTGACTCTGCTAACACAATCATGTCATGTGTGTATCCATGTGTACCCTTCCAGTCGGGCTGGACATTGATATTGTTTTGTACTAGTCTAGCCAGTCGGGCAGGTAACTTTCCTAAGTTACCTGCCAGCCAAGAAATTTACCTGCCCGAAATTTGCGAGAAATGGCTCAAATTTGGGCTTTTTTTTTCACAAACACTCTGAAAATATGGGTGTTTATTTACATAAAGTAGCTATTTTGCATAAGTTTAATTCAAAAATTTGAGAAATTTGGTACATGGATAGGTCCCTTTTTTGAAAATTTTAGTTTTATGGGTCACCATTTTAAATTTCCTAGTGACATACCCCTACTTAAACTAAACTAGAGATTATTAGATGTGATGTATTCACTAAATATGGACTCATCATTTGCAAAAAATTTACCCTCCATGTCGGGTAGGTAACTTTCAATTTGTAACCACCCGACACCAAGTTACCCACCATTGACTGTGGACGGGTGTAAATGTCCAGCCCTGCTTCTAATATAACTATACATGTACCCATAATCAAGTACGTAAATAATGATACGGTACATTAATCGCAATGTTGTTTTGCATGTTGAAAGTACATGTAACAGATGAAATGGTAAATTATGTCAAAGCCCAATAAGCTGTTCTTAACCTCGGTATGTAGTATGCATAGTCCAGATGTTTTGTCAATGTTTAAGAAACCTGCTTTTGTGCCAAAAAAGTTACTGGCCAATATACTGAAAAATAAAAGTAATATTAGCCTAATGCATGCAAGGTTATGATCAACTTCTGTAATGTTTGCAGTCACAATGCACAGAGTTTAAACTATTATAATTAAAGGGGCAATTCATGATCCACTTTTCACCGTCAAGGTCACCTCTATGAAATTTGATTTTTTTAGCTTATAAGAATCCTCAATTGGTATATGATACCTGGGACTACAAATAGTCCCAGATGATACGTTCCCAAAACCATTCTTTCATATGTGCTTGCATTTTTGAGTAAAGTGAGAAAATGTGTCATTTTCTTATTATTGTCGGGGCCCCGACAGTAATTATAACACAGTAGCCTATGGAGATTTTCAAAATGCTGAAAAGCTTGTAACTTGGAAACGAACAGTCGGAATCAAGTGAAATTTTCAGAATATATTTATGTTGTACTATTCTTTTTATTTAGCTAAAAAAGAGGCAATGTTAAAATCATGAATTGCACCTTTAATGATACATGTTCTTCAGATAGTGTAATATTGAAATATAAAAAAAGCAACAATATCTTTAATTAGATTTTCAAATTATATAATAATTATATTGTACAATTAGCAACTAAACACATTATTATACTAAATATAATATTTTCAAGCAAATATTTTAACTGATTAAAAAATTCTTATTGCCAACACCCACAAACCTATAGTCTATCTCAGAGTTGTTTTTCTTCGTTCGCGGATTTTTTCTTTCCGACTCTTGTTGTTAAGGCCTTCTGCGTACTGATGCACTTATTTACGCACGTATTTGCAGAGCGTGATTTGTTGATTTCGATTGTTTATGCTCATACTGTTGGCGCGTGCGTTAAGAGTGGCGTACATGACCCGATTTGAAAGGAAAAACAACTTTGAAAGATAGTATAATTGAAATCATAAGTAGTTAATTATGTATTACAGGCAATAGTACTACAACTCACTACTTCTATTTAAATATGAGTTGTCATATCAATAAAGGGCACTTGTCTAAGCCTACAAGTTTCTCATTTAACACCATGTTATAGGTCTAGGATATTGACATGATGATCGTGTCAATAGCCTCCCCCCAAATTGCTATAGACACGATGATCAGGTGTGAGAATTAAGTGAATGGCTATGCCGATGCTCACTGATGCTCAAGGGGGTGACAACAGGGCCGTACGAAGGTATGTAAGCCAAGGGGGGCAAACACATTTACCGTCCCGAAATTCATGTTTCGTCCCGATGTATATACCGTCAATTTGTTTGTAAAGCGCGCTAAAAAATTGCGGGACAGTAATATCGGGACGGTAAAAGTAGTAAACTATTGTCCCGATATTTCAATTTTTGTCCCGCCAGCGTCCCGATTTTTCGAGCCAGGGGGAGCGAGTGCCCCCCCTGGACCCCGCTTCGTACGGCACTGGGTGACAACAAAAGTAGTGGAAGGAGGAAGGTTACTTGCACTGGTAATATTACAAATTTGCTCCCCATTATTCTTCCTCTTGTTTGTTTTACTCCTCTCTTTTGGTCTGCCAAGGACTAAAGGACAACTTCATGTTGACATTCTTCCTCCTTCCACCATTTTTGTTGCCATCCCCTTGAGCATCATTGAACATAGGCAGTCCCTTTCTCACACCCGATCATCGTGTCCATAGCCATTTTGTGCGAGGTTATTGACACGATCATTGTGTCTATAGCCACTTCCTTCTTTTTAATACCAATCCATATCTCGTACTGTCGGGACTTGTGTCATTTCAAAATATTGATCACCAGTAAAAATAAATATTCAATTTGAAGTGTGGAATACCTCGGTGTTATTCTTATCATGAAAGGAGAAATATCTAGGTTCCGACTAGTGTTATCTTTCTATGTGAAAACATATATTACTATTGGAGTAAGAAATTAATTACTCGGTTAATGTTGAGTTGTTGGTTTAGATCAAGTATCATTATATTTTTTGGGGGGGTTCCTATAATTTATTTTTATTTGTCAGCAGATTAAGTACCAATTTCTTATATCAGATGGTTATAAGTACACAATATCTCTTGAATTGTTAACTTTAAGATTAGGAATTAGCTGTCTCAAGGGAATGAGAAACCAATGTCTCTTTGTTTAGCCTTACAGATATTTTGCTTTATCAAAATATATGTGTCAAAGAGGATTATGTGAACAGACAGGGTCAATTATACATTCAAATATGTGATGACTCACCCCGAAAAGGGGGACTTTGCAACAGAAAATTTTTCAAGATACAGGTGAAAATAGGCAGCAAAAAATAAAGAAAATAATAAGAATTTTCAGCATATTTTCTGTCGTAAAATTGTGATCGCCTTGATCAATTTCAACAAGCAAGGTGTCATTTTAAAGCTTAGAAAATGCTGCAATAGATGAAATGAAAAAATCAAAATTGATATCATAAGTCCCCCCTTTTGGGGTGAGCCATCACATATGTTGGGATGTGTTGAATTACTTAATAACACAAAGCATTAAAACATTTTGTATTGTAAACTTAACATTTACATATACCAAAGTTACTCTCTGCCAAAATTCTAAGAATAAATGCCATTATAAAAGGCATTATACTGTAGTAAATGCAATTAATGGTGCTCCAGTTTACAGCTCATGATAATTTTGTCCAATGGTATTTTAAACTATAGATGAGAGTTGCATCCTATGCCTAAGGTGGTGCAAATCTGAATGAGATATATTAATCTGTAGAAGGTAAATGCAATAGAACTAATATACTAACAATCAGTGCTCCATGTAAGGTTTTTGAATTTGCGCCAATTCAAGCAATTTTGACAAAGTTGAAGAGGTGGTTACGCCAAAATCATGAGATGAGACTGAACATTGGCCAAATAAAGAAACTTTTTGGCACATATTCAGTCTTACACCAATTTCCCGGCTCCTGCATGAATGGTGCCATTCGGCCTTAGCATGAACACTGCTTACAATATAATAATAATGATAAAATAAAGCCAAGTATATCTTATATTAAATCTATACTGTATTTTTGTATACATGTACATCAGTTGTTATCCTCAAAATGTGGAAAAGCAACCAGTCTGTCATCTCCATGATGCTATAAATAACAAGGAGGCATTCCAATAGATCCCAAGCTATTTGCATTAAGACCTAGATATACTTCGTCATTTTTGTAGTCATTTGCATTCAGAATTTTATCATTGGTGTAAATTTTCTACAATGGAGTAAACTATCAATTCTGAATGAGAATTTTCATTCTAAATTTTCACATTATGAAGAATGTAATAAATAGAGACCTATTTTCCAACCCATTGCACATTTTCAATTGCTTACTGATGGGTAGTATGTTTGATATTGATCCTACGGTCTAGATCTATTCATGGTAAGCTAATCTCTTCTTGCAATGATGGTTATGATTTACACAATGGTGAAATTTACATGGAAAATGTTCATTCAGAATGAAACTTTACACCATTCTTTAAAAACCAATCACCATGAGAAAAATTCTGAATGAAAATGTCTACAAACTACAAAAATGACGACGTATATCTAGCCTATTACTATAGTGCAATTTTTGTCAAGATGTGACCATTTGCACATTGTGTTGCTCCATATATCAAAAGGTACAACATTGCAGTAAATTCAATTCTGAGATACGGCCAAACAAGAGCTACAACTTAACATTTGAGTTATTTTACGTGCAAATAAATAAATGAAATCTCTCTTTTTAATGGAAAAACACATATGCATGTCAATGCATCATGTTCCTAAGCTCAAGTTTCTGTTGAGAAAAAAGTTTCCTAATTATATTAATAAGTAAATATAGCTTATGTTGTATGTGAATAAAATTTACTTGCAGAAAGTGATAAATTACTTGACTTTGAATTACTAATTTCTGGCTGCCATTTGTTTACTGATGGCAGACACCAGCTGAAAATAGTAAATGGAGGGCACCCTGATGAAATGGATTTTTTTTTATTTTGTATATAGATAGACATCCACTAGAAAATGAAATCAACTAGCCAGCTCAAACTTGTTTTTTTCATTTCTAGTGGATACAAAATAAGAAAAAATCCATTTCATTATAGGGTGCCCTTCATTTACTATTTTCAGCTGGGCCCATATTCATGGAACACCGCTAACTCTAGTCGCCTGCTACATGTTACCTATTGTATACCTGTCAAATTTTGAGTTAGCAGCCAACTAGAGTTAGCAGTGTTTCATGAATATGGGCCCAGGTTTTTGCCTTATCCGAACCCAATGTTAAAAGCCTAATGACCAAGGGTCTCCCAAATCATTAAACTTGGGTCGAATTTTAACCCTTTCAGACCAATAGAACACCTTAGCGTTTCTAGCAAATAAAGAAATACTATAATAGAAATTGTTGTATCTCCGAAATGAAACAACCTATTTGGTGTCATTTTAAAGCTTGTAATGTCTTTTAAGACCTCAGGAAAAGATATTTAGCATTTAACATGCATACCATGATAGTTATGATGATATATACTTGAGAAGGTGAAACCTCAAAATTTGAACTTGAAAATTAATTCGGGTCCGAAAGGGTTAAAAATTGTCCAAAATAACCTGTCAAATTGAGTAAATTCATTGCATTCGAATTTTAACCCTTTCCGACCAATAGAACACCTGAGCGTTTCTAGCAAATAAAGAAATACTTAAAAAATACTATAATAGACATTTTTGTACCTCCAAAATGAAACAACCTATAGTATCATATTTGGTGTCATTTTAAAGCTTGTAATGTCCTCTAAGACCTCAGGAAAAGAGACATAGCATTTAACATGCATACCATGATAGTTATGATGATATATACTTGAGAAGGTGAAACCTCAAAATTGGAACTTGAAAATTAATTCGGATCCGAAATGGTTAAAAATTGTCCAAAATAACCTGTCAAATTGAGTAAATTCATGGCAACATTTTTGATATTTTGGTGCTTGAATAATGAGCCCGGGAATTTTGACGGGTCTTCATTTTTCGAAAAATCATGGATACAATTTTTAAAAAAAAGGACTTTAAGTATAGATACCCGGTAATAGATATAGGTTCAGAGGCCTGAACCATATGTCCCCCTCAAAACTAAAGTTGAGTATTCCCGCTCCTCCAAAATTGGGGGGGGGGGGGGGGGGGGGGGGGGGGGGGGGTCCGTTGGGCTTTGAACCTGGGCCAGAGCTTTCAAGGTGAGCAGCCTACCACCAAGCCACACAGGTTCATTGAAACATATTTGATTAAACTGAGCAAATTTGAGTAGTCCAGGATTTAGCATGGTTATGGCGCTCAAGCAAGTTGTTAATGCACATGATAGTCTGTGTGGCTTAATGGTCGCATCCTTACCCAGGTTCTATGGGCACCCCCCCCCCCCTAGTAAGGTAACAGTATAGCCAAGTAAGGAACTGGTGTATTATTACATGTAAACTACAGCACTTGAGCATGAGCGTCTGGCAGGGAGTTCATTGGCCAAACGGTTACAGCATCGGTCTTGTAATCCAGAGATTGCTGGTTTTGAATACCGGCACTGCTATTTGAGCTACAAAAACCCCAGCTATAAAATTATGTCATCTATCGTAAAGTCAGAATCTCAGTCCTCGAATCCGATACGATGGACATTTAACCTGTCGAGCCTAGTATGTGTAACTAATTGGTGATTTATGCTCGTAAAAGTTGGCAAAATGTAGTTCAAATGTCTACCCTGCTGACAAACCAGTACCAATACAGATAAGGCCATTCACAAAAGTTTCCTGTTGCAAGCTGAAAATATAGGACAATTTTTGACGCGGACGGGTAACAGGAAACTCTGAATTAATTGTGAATGGCCTGAAACAAAGACAAAAGTAGAGTGTATAGGAAATTGGTTTCTAGGTTGTTTTTTTCTTTGTTTCAATATTTTTGTGGAAGTGGTGGGTCAGACAAGAAGGTCAATTCATAGCACAACAAAAATCCCACCTGGAGATCGTGTTGTGAATGATCAGATATCCGTTCAATTTGTCATCATCCCCAGATTTCTCGTACTAAGGAGCTGTTCATTACGGTGATATATCCGCTCACAGCATCTCGAGATATCATCATTTCAGATCATGATGGGAGGCCTGCACAAAAATTTGCACTGGTCAACCAGATCTGATCAAATAAGATCAAGTGTATCGAACATATAGAAACATAAAAGACAAGAGACGTGACCTAAGCCTTTCAAATTCACTACTTGCACACGCACTTATAAATCAAAATATACTGCTTTCAAGACTTAGACCATCATGACAAAGACATGCTCTATAAGCTTTCTCTCTCACACACATCCACACTAGTACACACACTTACACACTGTGGCCAGTGTTGCCAAAAAATTTCAGCCAAAGTAGCGGTAAAAATCGCCCAAAATAGACAAAAAGTAGCCCAACATTTCAATTCATAAAACTTGCCCCATTTTTAATTGTGACCATTTATTCTACATCCCGGAAATGGCTCATAAGAGGACCTCAAGTGCCATAAAATTCCCAGTCACCGATGAATATCCCATTTTAATACTGTCATAAAACCATCGTTACACTCGAGTGCCCACTAATTAGGGGATTATCTTCATTAATTGAGAGAAATTAAGTGATAATCCTATTGCAATAGCCTTTCAAGTAACTATTTTGACAAAGTCGCCCGATTTTCGGCCATTAAATAAAAAGTAGCCCAAAAGTAGCGAAGTAGCGGTAACACTTTGCTTGTCGCGGCGCTAAAGTCAAAAGTAGCCCAATTAGGCTACTAAATCGCGGCTTTGGCAACACTGACTGTGGCAATTAGCAGGTCAACAGGTGCATAATTGATTGACTGACTTCCGGTAGAGTATTAATAGGGTCTACCATTAATAGCGCCATCTGCCGATTTTGGACCAATTATTTCTTTAAAAAACTAAACTGTACACGTCGTTTGTTTCTGAATATAATTTACCTTTGATTAAAATTCTTTTATTTTAGATTTTTACCACATACAAGACACAGATAATGACAGACAGAGTTTTTATTTTTCTTGACCATACCGGAAGTAAACCCTTCAACTAAAAATAGAATTGGCCGAGACTATTCGCATAACAGTTATGCGAACAAGGCAAAGATTTCTGTTATTCACATAACGGTTATGTGAACAAGGCAAATATTTCTATT
>JXSR01S011112.1:284799-301683 GCA_000969725.1 Ophiothrix spiculata
CTTTTAGGGTTAATGGACCATTGCTGCTCTGGTCAGCTCCAAGTTTTATATGGGTTTCCACAAGACAATTAGCAGCTATTTCCTTGTTTTCCAAGGGAATTACATAGGTGTACACTGAACTTAGGCAATAGCAGGTTCAAACTCTCTGCACCGCAACGGAGCAAGCTAACTTGGACTGCAAACAAATCTAACGCATTGTGTTATTTGACTGTGCAGATATTTTGAATTGAACTTGAAAATATATATGGTGCCATGTAGGAAACCTAGAATATTGTACCCGTAAAGCCAAGGAGCTTTCATGTAATTACATTCGTTGATTTCTCAATAGTACATGTAGGCCTATGTAGAATCTAGATTGTAGATCTTCAATATTAGCCTTGTTCAGACGATCGTTGACTAGCCGTTGATATCATCGAAGAATTAGTCATCGATGATTAACTTGTGGTTTATGACCGTCTGAATGCGATCGTTGACAAGTAAACTTCGACGAAACTTCAAGTTATTAACCACAAGCAATCTTATGGTTTACGCGTAATCAACGACTAGTCATCGAGGTTTAGGTCCGTCTGAATTGTTTGTCAACGACGTCGAAGATAAGCATGACTATTGATGCAGCCGATCCACCCTAAATCGGTAATTGCCGATTCCCGATTCAATTTTCAAATATCGGCCCGATCCGATACCGATCCCGATTTTGTTATGAAGTTACAAATACTCTCAACAGAAATAAAGTGTTACTTAAACTCTCAACAGAAAGGAAGTGTTAAGTATCACTGGTACGTTTTCCATGAATTTGATCACTTATTAATGTAGAAATCGAAATAATGATCAAGAATGATAATAAAAGAACACATAGTCTGTTTAGTCCATCAAGGCAGAATGCTTGCATTTTATGTAGATTTACAGCAACATGTTCAAGCTGTTGTGGTATATGTATGGATCGGTTGGCTGAATCGGTAGAGTTTTGTGATTTTTGCCGATCCCGATTCGTCACCGATCTCACAAAAACTGGGCCGATTTCCGATCCGGCCGATTAATCGGCCCATCACTAGTATTTACCTTATGTTAGCTCTCTGGGCCTACTGTACAATGTACATGTAATATAACTGAATGCCTGTATCTCATTTGCTGATGTCAACTTGGTCACTTATATTTTAATTTTTACATACAGTGTGGCTATTTGCTAATATTTTATCGACAAATTGAAATTTTTTAGTTGAAAATATGTCGGGGAATTATCGGGGAATTATTTTATAAATTTGGGATGACCAGTCTGGAAATGACAGATTATGTTAAAGATAAGACTATTTGTATGGATGTTTTCTGTATTTTGTTTAGTTCGATAGCTTATCCTATTACATGTAGTATCATACAGCATACTGACCATGATAAAGGCTATAGGCCTACCTTCTTCTTCATAGATATTTTCTTTTTCGTTTGTTATGTATATAGTTTTTCCAGTTTGCTTCTTTTGACATGATTTCAGAACTGAGAACAATTTCTACATACTGGCATCTAGCAAGACGTAAAATCATATCCAAAATTTATCATCGATGATTATTCTGCTAGCAAATAATCATCGATGACAACGCTAAGTATGAACGCGCGTCGTTGACTAAAGATCAATATTTAATCATCGATGATTAGTTGTCTTCGATGATTACACTTCGTATGAACAAAACTACTGTGGACAAAGCCACAATAGATTCACAAAGCCACAATAGAGGTGGTTTTCAGGATATCCCACAATGCATTATTCTGATACACTGATATATAATAGGCAATAACGATTTTCTGGACAAGGGGCTATTAGGAATTTGAGAATTCCATTGAATAGTACTCATTCATATCTTTCTAGGGATGTGTTTCTTTTCACAATAGCCCAGTGTTTACCCACATTGCTGACACCTCAAAAACCTCAGAAACCTGTACATAAGTATATAGGAGTTGAATTGGATTTGCAGGCATATTGTACAATGTTGCATTGCATCGTGGGATATTGTGAAAACCTCCTCTGCAATAGACCTAACATTGCCTTTTAAGTAAGGTAATTGAGAATAGATACAATGTAACCCATTATGTTTTCTTGTTCATTACAGACAGTGCAGTTTGTTCAAGGAATATTTGTTGAGAAATATGATCCAACGATTGAAGACAGTTATAGGAAGGTAAGTTTGAGGATAATCTAAATTCTGAGACAGATCTTACAAATTATTTTCCTTCGAAATGTTTTTGCTCTTGTTTTTATCATCAGGTAGGTTCACTGCTTTTTTTTAAATAAAATTTTTGATAAGATTGACCTTTTAGGGAGAAGCTCATTAAGCTTAGTACTGATAGTAAAATGTGTTTTATGACCCGCCATCTGATTTTTCAAGATTTTTAAAGTGTTTTTATTATTTTTCTTATTTGTTCCATTTTTCTGAAACTGTTGTGCTAAAAAAAACTTGAATGTGGCGGTTGATTATTTATATTACACATTTCGAAACAGCAAAAAGTTTTGAAGGGCTTCTAATGTGCATCAACAGAGCTGTTGGAATATGAATTTAACACTTAAATAGATAATATATTTTTTGAAAAATGATAATAAGGACCTCCCTTGCCAAATTTTTAAAAAAAATCCAGACAATGCTTGCAAACACCAATCTCTGGATCCATTGTCACAAGCTGGGCGAAATTAAACATGACCAGCATCAGGCGTTTTCATTTGCTATTTTAATTGATAAAAGTAATCAATCTTTTGTTTTGACCCAAATTTTATAACAAAGTATGTGTTATTACTGACATGAGTCATCGCTTACATGTCATAAGTAAACTTGGTTTTGAGTCAGATGAGATAGGTAACAGATGCACAAGCCATAATTGACACACCCATTTAGATTTAACAAACATTTTTCATAAATCTCATTGATACTCCAATTGTGAGATTATAGGGGGGTGCAAAATGAGAGGAAAAGTGTTAGAGGGAGATGTGGGCACAGCTTAGAGTCTCAGATATATTGCCTTTAGAAACAGTTTAGTCTTGCCCACTCAAGGTATAAATTATTCACTTGCGCAAATCTTATAAAATATAAATTTGCTCACGAGCATTAAATTAGTTGTGTAACATAAATTTGAAGGTACATGTAGGCCTATACCACACTACTGATTCTCTTGTACTCAAATATTAAAGCTGTCAGTAATTTTGTGACTATTCATCTTTGTAAATGCAGCCCCTTATCATTTTCACATTTTCAATCATTTGCAAAGATCATGTTATGTATAAATATAGGGTTATAAGGATTAAAATGGCACCTCATTGAATTTCACTCCGACTTCCAGAAGTCAATTTATGATCCTGTCAAAGGTGGTCATGGTAAAGGTGAAACTGAGAAAAACACTTCCAAGATTAGAAAGCTCTGTTTTCTATTGATGGTCCTCAGATCATATTTCAAGTTTTCCCATCCATTATCTAAAAATGAAACTTTGCAAGTGTTTTTTAGCAAGCAAACAGATTGTAAACTTGCAAATAATTTTTCTTTTTTTAATTACATTACAACCTTTCGATGTATTTTTGCCTGTGTACAAAGTGCAAAATGGAAGTTTGCTGCATTTACAACAAGTTCGAGTTGAATAAACACATTTGATATTACTGAAATAATACTTCAGCTAAGTAATACATGTCAACAAACGCTAGTAGCAAAATCACATCTCTCACTTGCATGCAAATGTCAAGTTGTGTAAAAACAGAGCTTATTTTTCTTTTCTAATGTTTTTACTCCAAACTGGTCTCCAAAAGGTCAGATACTTCAAGGGATAATGTCAACATTGCGAATGCACTGTAAGCAGTTATTTTTGTATGGACTTAATTTTTGTGAATTTCACGAATCATCTAACTGCAAGCATAACTCCCTGCAAATATATTTATTTTATGTACAGTGTAGGCTATGGGTCTATGTAATGACGATTAAAACACTAGACTTACCAGATATATGCATCGCACCAAGATGGAGTATTTGCATGGGACCAACTGACATGACTTCCGAACCATGGAGCAATTGGAGCAAAGTTTCTTGCACAAGGCAACAAGGAGACATTGTCTGACTGGTGCTCGAACCCAGTACCTCTGTATTATGAGTCATGCGCTCTAATTGCTCAGCCAAGCTACCGTCGCACTATCATTTTAACATGCGCAAAAAAGGATGTAGGCCTACATTGTAGGCTTAAATTGTGTTACACAAAAAATTCTGCTTGCAAAAGTATTCCTCTGTACAGTAATAGTTATGTGATATTAAGAGCTTATGTGATATGTAACTTTTATCAGAGGGACTACAAGTGCAGCAAGTGCAAAACAGGCATGAAGTGCATTAAAGCATAATTTGCTATTGAGTTGGAGGATACATCTCAATATTTTAGTTAGTTACGTGGGTGTGCAGCTGAAAATTTTCAATATAGAGTTACATTGTAGATATTAAGTATATTTTGAAGTAGGTTTTTAAGCCAACATCTTTTTTGACAATTATTAGTCAACCGTAGTACTTCTGTACTGTAGTATTTTTTGCTATTCGGATTCATCTATATTTTAAATTTAATTTTCCATTTCCGATCTTGCACAATAAAGCCGTATTGAAAATGATGGACAACAAATCTTTTTTTTTTTTTAATATTTTGTGCAGCTCTTCACCAATCGAAGCAAGATTTTCACAATAAGTAATCAAAAAGTGCATTAATAGTGGTTATTGGCTAATAATAATTGACAAATTTAAATTACCCTGTTAATATCCATCACCTTTTGTCGTCAAATAAATTTGTTTAATGAAATTTGCACAATTTTGAAGTCTTCGACAGGCAGTAGCTGATGGTCATTTAGGTGAATGATACGTAAGCCTCATGTTCAGTGACAACCTGTCATCTCAAGAGACTTTTCAATATATCATAATCTTATGAAAGTGTGAAGAAAGAAGGGGCAGGCAAGGGGAGAAGGCTCGAGTCAGGGATGATGCAGATGCATTAGGGTTATTTTTAGTGTCAATAAAAAGTGTCATAATGGAATTTTTACCTCGCAGGTAGAAAAGGTTCTTGTACTGCTTTTTGTTGAAGTTTATAAAATGGAAGTTTGATTTGATTTATTCAGCTACATGAAGTAGACATTCTAATTGAATTTCACTTTATTTGAACAATATTGTCTCTCAACGTGACGCTCAATTCTCACAGACAAGGTCATCTTTTGGAAGACAGTTGTGGTATTATTTTAAGTATAGTGTGCTCATCATCACCAGGAAGGCTTATTAGGCCAAAAACAAAAAATTCCAGTGGAAAAATTAAAATTTTGGGTCGGTCGGTCGATTGTTCTTTTTTACTCTTCACATATATTTTAAAGGTGCAATTCATGATTTTGATGTGACAAAAACCTCGCCTGTTTTCTAGCTAAAAGGGAAGAAGAGTACATCATTAATATATACTTAAAATTTCACTTGATTCCGACCATTCGTTTCTAAGTTACAAGCTTTTTAGCATTTTGAAAATCCCCATTTATAGGCTACTGTTATGTAATTACTGTCGGGGCCCGACAATAATTAGAAAATGATACATTTTCTCACTTTTATCAAAAATGCAAGCACATATGAAAGAATGGTTTGTGGATCGTAACACATACCAGTTGAGGATCCTTATAAGCTCAAAAACTCAGTTTTGATAGCTCTAGGTGACCTTGAGAGTGAAAAGTGGATCATGAATTGCCCCTTTAAAGAATGAATGTCATTCCATAGATTTTATCATGAATACCAAGCAATGCAGGGCTTATTAGTTAATCAAAGATTGTGGGTCATTATTTAAAGGAAATATGCATTTTATACAATTTTACTAAATGTGACTTTAGGCTAATGAAACTCAATGCTGAGTTTCCCGTCCCCCTCCCGCGTTATGAAATTTGGGCCTCGTTTGCCGACCAAAATCTGAAAATAATTCATTATTTTGAAAAAACGATGTCCAAATCTGTCTAAACAAATGCCTGACACATTGAATCATTCTAAAACGAAAATTGCAGCACTAATGCAGTGCTAACATGTGTAGGCAATAAATAAAATACTAATAATGTTCATAGTATTGAAATTCACAGCTATGTGTTTGTTTTTTCTTTTGGCCTTAGTTTTGGTTCTTGATCGTAAGACTGCTTCATTATTTTTGTTACGGCATCTTTGGGTCTTGGTGGGGTCTCAAGGCTTTTTTCTCTTTTTTTTTTTTTTTTTTTTTTCTTTTTCGCAAGTTCGTAGTCCTGGCACTATAAATTTTTGTCTTTAATATACTAAGTAAAGTTTTGGTCCCAGTAGGGCCTATATATAAGGTTAGGTATAAGCAGTGAATAAAAAGCAGGTAAAAAATAATTTTGAAACGAAAAGGTTGAATGAACAACATTTAATGACATTTTGAAATAATGAATAATAAATAATGAAAAAGTTGCCTCATTATGGGCTGAAAAAAATGTGACGGGAAACTCGGAATCGAGTTTCATTAGCCTTATACTGATAAATCTTACGTTTTCCATCAAAAATATTGAGTTTTCATATTTTACATGTTTGAAGAAAAAAAAAACACTAAAATACCCAACCCAAATTTTTGGCATTTTAGGGTCGGTCGCGGAGGGCAAACAAACATATTTTTTTAGGCCTTATGAATGCAGCACCTCAAGCATTTTAGCATTCATGCAAATTGTAAATCAATTACTTTATTTTGTAGAGATATTTGGGAGCTGCTGTGGACTATCCCAACCTTTCTATGGTTTTACCGGGGGGTCCCTACCTAACTGAATTCCAATTTTTTAAATTTCATTTAAAAGCATTGTTTTATTGTATGGATTTGATTTTCTAAATTTCAGCTGTTCTGTATCCAAAATACTGCCAAATTTTGCAAGACAGTTGTCAGAATAAATTGTTCACTTCAATCTGAGTATAACGTTGGTTTTGTTCATGCAGTAAAGTGAAGCCGTCTTCTTTTGATTAGGTACGTTGTCATCATACAAGATTTGCCTGGAGCACATAAAGTACAAAAAGATTGCCAGGTGACTTTATTCCAGTTGCTTCCGTTATAGCTAAAATGAGGCTTTTAAAAAAAAATTGTGTGGTTGTCCTTCACAACAAGTGCGGGCGGGCGATTTTTGTTTATATTATTATTTTTTTTTTCAAATGTAAGTCAAAGTTACACCAAATTATAGCCTCTATAAAGATGCAAATAAGCCTACTACTATACCAAAAAATCTCTTTACAGAAGTTTTATAATTAAAATAGTATTAAAAAACTGAAATGGAAACAATTTTAATGAAAACAACAACTTAAAAATATTTTCAAAAAAATAAAAATTCTCAAAGAAAAAAATAAAAATTGCAAATCTGAAAATTAGGCGCTTATACTTCTGTACAGTAAAAACTTTTTTCCAGTTTCGAAAAAAAGAGGGGCGGGCGGTCGAGGACAATCAAACAACTTTTTTGGGGGGCCTGATGATGCTGAGTACTTGGATACAATTTTATGCATTATGCGTAGCATTTTCTACGACAAGCATCGGTGAAGATCGTCTATAATGCTCATTAATTAATATGCGTGCATGACTTTGGGAGACAAGTTTTATTTCAGTTAAGTCTGGAAGTAAGAAGGTTCAACTTAAAACTACTGACATCAAGAAAAAAAAATAGAAAAAAACATGAAAATGGTTATCTTTGGAAACAAGATATTTCTCTAATGTGAAACTTGAAAGAATGTTCTCTGGTCTGGTCTTGGAGCCTGGGCATAAAAACTAAATATGTATTTTTTTTTAAATGTATGAAAATCAGTTCATGGCGATTTAATCAAAGACTTCCATTTGAGGGGAGTGGGCTCTTTTTAAGCACCCCCATGCATCCAAATTTCCTAATAGCTCCGTAATTGATCCCCTTTAAAGAAATTTTAGAAAGCTTTGAAAATCTTTGTTTTCATAGAGCCCCTGCAAATTTCAAATGTTCAGTCCCTGCACAATGTGTATAATCTATTCAAAGTTATATTTGTGACTATTTTTATTGCTGATCAACGCAGACATGTCTAAATTTTGTCTATTCAACATCAAATTGATTGCTCGCTTTTGAATATATTGGAAATAACGACATAAACCGTTGCTGATATTATTATTGCTGTTATAATTTCCTGTCTTATTTCATCTGATCATGATGTCCTAGTTTTTAGAAAGCTATTTTTATGACATGTTTGTTTGGGTGTGATGGTGTTTGTCTCTAAGAGTCGTTTTATTGGATGAAAATTAGAATGGAAACGTGTTACCTGGCAAGGATGTTGACGTTATGTAATCAGACATGTGGAAAAGATATCGCTGGATCTAGCTAGTTTGCCGGGTAGTTTGCTAATGGTTCCTGTTTGCTCATCTGTCATTGTCGCTAACTTTCACAACTGGCCAGAGGCACTGTCTAAGTACTTTTTCTAGGATAGTCTGTTTTATGTTGTTTGTGTATTTCCAAATTTCTACATTGAACAAGTTTTCAGAATTTTGTGATTCGTGATATCAGTTGAGGAAAACTTTGGGGTGGCACAGGGTTTTTCCCATCAAGGACTTTGGTTCACCTCCCCCCCCCCAAAAAAAAAAAAAAAAAATTGCAATAGGGGTTGTTTGTCTTCCGCATTTTGTTTACTAAATCTCTCTTTCCTTGGTCTTCTCCCATCCCACTCCCTTATATTGCAATTATATTATTATTATTATTAAAGTCGCAGGTAACATTTTAAAGAATTTAAAAAAAATCAATATGAAGGTGTCTTAACTTTGACAAAAAGGATCAATCTGAAAATGTTTTTGTAATTTAACTGAATGAATGAGAGTGGACCCTACATATCCCTAAACAGTACACATGTTTTGTACTGGCTGACCAGTATGTCACAATCCTGGAAGTCTGAGTTCAGTTTTGTATGATACATTTGATCTGGTATCTGGTTTCAATAGCTAAAATATGTTATTCAAATTGGCAAAGCTTGAAACTAATCTATTGTTAACACTCTAGAGAATGAAATTCAGTTTTCAGATTGAAAACAAGAGGTATTCCCTTGCAGTTGTGACATACAGGATTTCTGGAAAATACATTGTTATGGCATTAATCTAGGTTGTGTAGGTAGGGCTTGGAATAACAATCACAGCGTCTTACTCACTTGAAACATATTCTGTAGTCCTGAAACAGAAAATGTTTGTTTAAAGCAAATGACGTTCTAGGAAGATTAAACATAGGGTCTAATAGTATGGATTAATAAGTTTAAGTACATTTAGAAAAAAAAATGTTTTCAACTCTTCTTGTTTGGGAATATTTGCAAGATTTTCTCTTGCTGGTCTTGTTAGCACTACATGTATATCTTTTGAAAGAACTTGAACCTTTGTTTTGTACAATAATATCTTTTTGATATACAATAAGTGATGTTCTTTGTCCTTTTCTGTACACATACATCCTTATTTTCTGTTCCTAGCTATGAAGTTTACTTTGTGTGAATCTTTTGTTGCCTTTCTTATTGCCAGCTGGGCTCATGGAGGCATGTCTAAATAGATAAATTTTCACAAAGGTAAAAATTATCATAACTTTTCACAGGACTGGACCAAATTTAAGGCCCTTCGCACTTAATGTTTTGTTTCCTGTTGCAGCTTTTAAAATAGAGAGGCAGTCATTTCTCATTATTCATTATTTTTCTAGGATCAAAATGTGTGAGATAATTCAATTGACATAGTATCTATACAGTACAATACTTAAATCACATACTGTCAGTATTTTGTGTGTGTGTAATTGTCTATGCATTTTAAAACACAGAAACATTTAATTATGCACTGCATTTTTTTTTTCATTTTCAACTTTCAATTTTGTGCAATAAAAATATCCTAAATTATTTGCCCTGAGCAAAACCAGCATCATCAATTTGAGTATGCAATGCCAATATTTTCATTTTTACTCAATGTGCCATGCACCCATCCCATGGAAACTGTTTTATATCAACATTTGGGAGATGCCTGTTATTTTGAGCCATAAATACTTTGCCTTTTGTCTTTTAAAATATTAACAAATAATGAAACCATCTCAAATTTAAATAATTATTTGGAGCGGGCGGAAACAGGAAACTAAACATTAAGTGCGACGGGCCTAAAGAAGATTCATTGTGATCTTCATCACCTGCTACATGTGTAAGCCTATATTTCTAAGAAATTCAGTAAAATTTGTGATTTTTCACAGTAACTTAAATTGATTTTTTCCCCTTCTCTTTTGACAAGTGCAGCAGGGTTTTTCCCCCTTCTATTTTGATAAGTGCATAAAATAATATTCATAACAAATATTTCTGTTTCTCTGTTTTTTATTACAGCAAGTGGAAGTTGATGGTCAACAATGTATGTTGGAAATTTTAGACACAGCTGGAACAGTAAGTTACAATTTGCGATTACCACATTCAATATCCTTGTAATATTTTCTAAACACAATTTTCTGTGAAAATGTTTTACATGTACTTCATTGCTTCCTGTACATTGAGTGGGAGCATTTCAACTCCAAATTCTTTTGTTTAGATGCCTCTGGGGGTTCACCTACATACAGTCATAGGTTTTCCTCGCGGACAGGCTTTGTAAGTGAATCCCAGCCTACGTAGGGATTATATTCTTCAATCAGGCTTTCCTTTGTACAGGTGAACCGTAATCACGGAAGTTATTTTAGCCTGATTTCCTGAAAAACAATTCCAACTAGACTGTTTAAGATATCCATGTTCTTACAATGTAAAGTTGGTTTGTTAAAATTGCATACAGGCTCTCTGATAAGATTGCATATAGGCCTAGATTGGTCTCCTGGTTGACAATAATATTGACATTGTAGAAATCTACCATTTTCATTAAATTTTTTGAATATAGACCTAGCTATAAGCCTATGCGGTTGTTGTCACCTCTTACATCCCTATTAACGGATGTGTGTTTTGGATGGGTCTGGAGCAATGTTCCTGTTAAAAACCGTATGGCGCGCCATTGGCGCAGAAGCCGGGAAAATTGGCGCAACAGGTTTCTGAAAATGTGTAAAAGATTCTTTTCATGGCTATATTTGACCAAATTTCAACCTCAGCTCATGATTTTGATATCAGCACCTCTTCAACTTTGTCAAAAATGCTTGAAATGGTGCAAGCTCAAAAACCTTAGCGGGAACGCTGGTCTATAGTCTTCCCCCACCCCAACTGCCTTTGTTTGGTTACTATGGCTCAAGAGGGTGAATGGGTTTGTTTACACCAGGCATTCTACTATCACAAAGGCAGCAATGTCAAGTACAAGGTGGATCAGGCAAAATAATGAATAAAATATTGGTGTAGTTAGCACATGACTGATGGTGACATGACACCTTGAAAATGACACCTTGGCATGAACATGTGCTCATGCAAGGATATAAAGAATATTACGTTATTTGAAATTTAAAAAAAAAATACATTTGTGGTTTTGTTCAATCACATTTGGGTACCTTATTTAAAATACATAGGGAGACAATGTTTGTTCCCACTTTGCTTTTTAAAGGGTGCAAATGCATTATTATTGAGATCATTAAATTTCTAGTAAATCAAATCTGCAGGGTGTGTAGCTGTGTATGTTAAGAGCGTGTGTGACTAGGCATCAATAACTAAAATGCACCCCGCCTGACTTGATTGGTTGTTTGATGCGGTGATCGTGTGAAAATAAAGTCTTTCGTACTCTGCAAGGTCATTGTTTACTCCTCTCATTTGTTGCGTTCAAAATTTCATGACTATTTGTAGGAAATTTAAATGATTTCAATAATAAAAGGTATTTACATGCTGTACATTTCTTCAAAACATAATAAATGAGTTAAATTTTAATGCTATTTACAAGCATATGCAAAAAGGGAACAATTTTCAGTTCTGTCATTTCAAAATGATTATTTTCAAAAACCCGAAAGAGAAATTACATTTGGGGAACCATGAAGTGTAAGTGCAATGAAGATATTTGCATGTAGCGTACATCAGTAATGCTGTTGAACATCATGTTAGTCCTGCGATTTTCTTGCCAATCAGTTTTAATAAATAATTATTGTTACACTACATTCACACATTTTCACAAGCTTGACATTAATTAACCATATTGATGACACCCTTGAGAATGGACATCCGGTTTCCTTGGATACCTGCAATTATTTATCGTGCATCCTACGCTCATCTTTACCATGTCATCTTTGATGTGATTATTCCCACATGTGTTGTAAACAGATCCCTAATTATAACCATTTGTGATGACTCACACCGAAAAGGGGGACTTTGCGACAGAACACTTTTCGAGAAACTAATGAAAATAGGCAGCAAAAAATAAAGAAAATAATAAGAATTTCCAGCAGATTTTCTGTTGTAAAATTTGATCGCTTTGATCAATTTCAACAAGTAAGGTGTCGTTTTAAAGCTTAGAAAATGCTGTAACAGATGAAATGATAAAATCAAAATTGATATCATCTGGAAAGTCCCCCCTTTCGGGGTGAGCCATCACATTTTTGCTCTCCTTGCACATGATTTCAATAGAAGCCACAGAAAAATATTGGTGAGGAAACTTAAACTGGGAATAAGGGATGGCCTCCATTTGATTCAAAAATTGAAATGAATGAACTGGTGAAAATTAATAGTTCACTTTTCATGTTTTGAATAAATAGCATGTATGCCTACCATTTTTTTTTTTTGACAAAGGCATAAGTTCCTATTTTAGCATGTGTACAATTTTTTCCTTTGCCTCTGAAATGCTTTTTGTGAGGTTTAACCTGTGGGTTGCTTCTTATTTACTCTTATGTATTGTTTTATGCCATATGTCCAAAACTAGAAAGAATTTGAAAGTGAAATTTTGTATTTATCATCAGAAAAATATGAGAGTTGTCCTACTTCTGGTTGAGCCATATAAGGGATGGGAATGTGATTGGATCCAAAACTTTTAAGATTAGTCTAATAAAGTAGTTGAATGCAAAACATGCAAAGCAAAATCCAGATTTCACATCACAGAACTTTCTACCTTTTAACCCTTTCCAGTCCGGAGGTATTTTCCTCTATTTAATGGCTCACACAATTATCTCTAGAAGTGTTTAGTGTATTTCATTCAAACTTCAGAATAACTATGGTAACATAGTGATTATCTTCGGCATTCAAAATGATTTGTTTTTATATGACCTTTGACCTCATTTGATCCAATATGGCCAAAAAGTCCAAAACATTCATCTCGTATGGGATGCGGGACTGAATGTGAAAGGGACAAACCTTGTGCGATTTATAATATGATTAGAATACTCACTGTGGAGAGCTATTAAAATTGTTTTTAAACAAGATATTTTTGTGTGATTTGTTTGTTTTTAGGAACAATTTACAGCAATGAGAGATTTATACATGAAGAATGGTCAAGGTTTTGTCCTGGTCTACTCCATCACAGCCCAGTCCACATTTAATGACCTTCACGACCTCAGAGAACAGATTTTGAGGGTCAAAGACACAGATGCTGTAAGTATTGTTTTTACAGTTACCATGGAAACCAAAGATGCTTTGACCAATAATAAACCAAAATAAAGAGTTTTCCTCAAGTGATAAAAAAGAGGGGGGGAGGAAGGATCAATTGATTGATTTTCCTGCAAGTTTTGTTCTAAAAACACACACATACAATGTATGTCAGAAGTGTGGCCTTTTGAAGTTGTATTTATGTTACATTTGCTTCTGATCCCCAGTGAATGCATTGTCTGGAGTCCTATATTTGGTTTGTAGAAAAGCATTTTCATGTCAAAGCATTGTTATAGAGGATGCTTTGTACATTTGAGGACAATTTTACCAGGAAATGATCTATTTGTTTTATCAATTCTATGTCAGTTCATGGTCCAAATGAACTTGCATATATCCAAAATCGATAGCTGACTGACCCTGTGGAATGGTGGAATGTGGCTTAAAGCCCTTGATATTGAAGGGAGTGCAGTATTCATATTAAGCGACCATGGCATTTGTTTTGGCCCTTCAGGCACCAATGGTCAATTTCAAGTGTATCAATTTAGATTAGCATTCAGATTCATCAAGTAATCAGGAGCTATTATCTAGTGTGTATAGTGTAACCCAGGATGGATGATAGGTCAGAGTAGTGCAGGCTATAGATCAAGTTAAGCTTACTCACGTTAATTTGAAATGCCCTTCTAAATGTCACGTTTGTTATCACGAATAATGAAAGGCGGTATCTCTCATAAAGATGAGCCCTGTAAAGAATGTATTATTTACATACACTGAAGTGAACCTTTCAAGTTTGTAGATTGCTTTTGAATATTTTATTTCAGTTTTGTAAATTCTACCCTGCTCATTCTGATATTATCTGAATTAATTGTTAGCATTATGATTCAGCAATTTTTCATACTGAATGTAGCCAGTTGAGTGTAAATTTTATCATTCTGGCAAAATGTATTTGTGTTAGTATCAAAATATGATTAGCAAATTTTAATTTCTTGAATCGACCTAATGTTGAATATCATGTGCGTAATTGGAAACAAATGTTTTTATCGATGGAAAATGAAGAAATGAAGAAAATGAACGAATAAAGTGGCTTGCCATTCAAGGGAATAAGGAGCACTAAATCATAACAAATAAATCACATGTAAAAAGTAAAATAAATATTTATTGATTGCAATCAAGTTTTAAAGATTGTCTAGAATTTAAATAGCAGCAACAACATGCGAGATAATGCAATCAGAGAATTAAAGTTTTATAATGAATAACATCTTTTAAATATTCGAATTTCAAATGATCTGATATCCATTTGAGTAAATATCTACATTACATGAAGTTCCCAAATGTATATTTACTATACACAGATGATGCTTTATTAACAAATGTACATAAAACCGAGGGGTCATTATTTATACATTTGAAAAGTAGGTAAAGCATTTAGTTTGTTATTACTCATCGTTTAATTAGCAAAGGAAATAAATGGCTTGCTGCATTATAATGATATCATGGAAGTAATTCAATATAATGTAAACCTCATCAAATCTCTGGCTTGCTTATCATGATGTCTGTGCAAATAAATATTGCAAAATGATTGATTCATGGTACGCAACACTAGACCATTACCGAACTGAGAAACCAGCACTGCACATCCTGTGTTCCGGGTCCCTGTTTCAGGGCCTTTTTAAAAATTTATATAAGAATTAATTGGTCTTGATTGTAATTTGTACCAGTCTCTACACAGAAGCATGCATGGTTCTGAGTAGCTGAGGCGATATAAAGAAATATGAGGTTTCACAATTTGCAGATTAGCCACACTACATGTATACATTTCTAGGTAGACTGAGGTTGCATTTTCTGTTGCAAATGTCTGCCCAAATGTTAATTTATTATGCATAGACAGACCCGTTTTTTGTATAGGCCTATAGACTGAAACTCTCTTGAAGCGCAATTCTGATTGAATCCCAAGGTGCAAATTGTACTTGCAAATAATGTTTAATTTTGATGAATAAATATTTTATCTCAATGAATTAGGGAATACAATTTCGTGAGAAGTATTTTTATGCAGTCACTCAAAACTAAGAATATAAAATGATTAAAAATAAATGCATGATTTACTTATATTGTTTTAACTTGACTTGATGTATATTGCTGTGTCATTTCTTTTCACTAAACCGAGATTGTTTGTAATTGGCAGTTCCAGAAACAAACAAACATAACCATTTTAACCTCTATTTTAAACTAGTTTACATCAAAATTGACTCTTGTCTAGTGGTGTTATGCATCTGTAATGTTTTAAAAGAAAATATGATATGAGATATAAAAGAAAATTACATGTATCATGATTTTAGAATTTATACAAAGTAAAACCTGATATTTAGGCTGGATATCTGAACATACTAATGTGCAAATTGTATAGAAATCTCAGATGAACTTCTTTAGCATGGACTGACCAGTGGTTGATAACGATATTATTACTATTGACTCAAGCCCGTACCACACAGGATGTAAACATGGGAAGACTATCTAGACCAGGAAATTTGCTTGAAAATTTACACATTGATTAAATAAATTGGGTCAACCAAATACCCTAGTTCTAGGCAACTCAAAGTAATAAACACAATTTATAATGGATGAAGATTGAGCGATGCAATAATTAACAGGTCAGTTCAAGTGTTTTAATATATTTGTTTTGTTTTGTTTTCTTAGGTTCCTATGGTGCTAGTTGGAAACAAATGTGACTTGGAAGACGAGAGGGTGGTAGGCAAAGACCAAGGCATCAGCCTGGCAAGACAGTTTAACAACTGGTGAGTATTTAATCCTGGTTATGGGGAGGGGGCTGGAAAGCCATCAGCCTGGCAAGGCAGTTCAAAAATTGGTGAGCAGCTTTTCTGGTTATAAGTAAAGGAGTGGATGCTCTTGAAGAGGGTAGGAGACCAAGACCTAGAAATCAGCTTGGTAAGACAATTCAACAATTGGCAAGTTATATGATTCCAGTGATGAGGTAGGTGCTTGATGAGAGAATAGGAGTGTGCAAGCAAGGCATAAGTTTGGCAAGTCCTGAAGGATGGGGTGCTTCAAAAAAAGCTTGGCATGCAATTCAAAACTGGCACCATTAATTTAAGACACCATGGGAGAATGAGGTTCAGCTGTCAACAGTTAGAACTTATAAACAAAACATGTAACACCAAAAGTAAAGTCCATCCATTATTCATTTGTTATCTTTGAAAAAAAAAATGTTTTGTTATGATCACATGTTACTGATATATTTGTCACATGATAGCTGTTTTGTGCATTGAAGTGAATTTATTTTCTCGCACACCAGAACATGTAGCTTTGTAACGGTGTATTCTCAACCAACTTAATGAATTCCCTACCACCCTATGTATTCAATACTCGTCTCAACCCATGCATTCATCTCAATATA
>JXSR01S011112.1:307085-322336 GCA_000969725.1 Ophiothrix spiculata
AATAACCCATATGAAATTTCATAGCTATATAACTTATTATAAGACATTTTCTGTTTTTAAAATACCACCAAAAAGTACTAATTTTAGCCCAATTATGGTAGCCATAAATCAACTTAAATGTGAAACGCCAACCTTAAGTGTTGAAACTAATAACACAAAATTAGAAATTGGACCATATTCCTTTATCATTATTAGAATTATTCAAACTAGACCAGTTGCCTCATTATTGTGTGATTCTGCAAGTAGTGCCCTTATATGGTGATCACTATCATAGCTTGCATGACAAATTAGTTGGCATTAAGGATTACTTTTTGATGTGCTAATTAATTAATAAAGGCTTAATAAATGATTAGTAAGTCCTATCAAGGTGAAATATGTAGAGTGTAAAAGTCAAAACAGCAACAAAATAGGAAGGAAACTAACCTGGAACCTTGCATATCAATGATATATATGTGGTCGGATTATCTGCCAACACAGCTTTTTATACATCAAAATGTGCAACAGCTGAATTTAACAAACCGAAATAGTATGTCTGCGCAACAATAAAACAAAATTGTTACAGCTAGAAATAGCACAGGATCTAATAACACACTGGAGATATTTTTAGCAGACATATTAAATTTGAAAATTTTCTGAAAACTAACAAGACCATCCAATGAACATTTTGGTTTCAACTTTTGAGATCACCATAAATATCAAACGATGATAATGAAGTCAATTTTTGATCATTTTTGCTCAGATCAAGTTTTTTTTAAGTCAGAGAACTATTTTGCACGAAATCTTCATCTCCAAGTCAAAATATGAATTTTAATTGACAAATAAATCTGTTATGTAACTTTGAAAACCACTTGTCGATATGTGCTAACTGGTCGACCTGTAGGTTTTTCAGATTTAAGAGAAATGACAGGGGTGCTTGCCAATACTAGTCCACTGAAAAACTGTAATTGGCGTCGTTGCCACTTATATAGTTGATTGGATTTTCACAGATCGGTTCCCTGCTGTACTCACTTATGCAGCATCTAAAACAATATGCATAGAAAATTATCGATGCAATGGATATTATGAGCAACTTAGTTATTGTGACAATCTAATCTCTGAAACCATTATTGGTTTTGTTCAAAATATGTTTGGATAATATAGATAACAGGGTTTATTCACATTGATGAATAATTGCCCATATTTCTTAGATTTAGCAAAGACTAATCATACTCATATCTAACAAAAAACTTAAATGCATGTATCTCTTGTTTTGTTTTTTTCAGGCAAAGCAATGGCAAAGCTGTTATTCAATTACTAGTCCACAATTAGCAGTCCACAAGGAAAGATATCCAAAACTGCATAGGTTATGTGGGCCATCACCAAGCATTGGGCAGCAGTGTTATATGCGTGTTTGCTGACATCCATGTAATATAATGTGTGTTATCTTTTTTTGTACTGTGCTCTCAAATCATGGTGTACTGCAGTTAGCTGAATTTTTAATCAAAATGTGTTGGCACTGCACAGCCACAGACAATGAAAGTTGGGTTTTATTTTTCAACTTCCTGTGTGGTGACATATTTGATGTTGTGATGCAATATCAGTCTCAAAAATATTGAGCTAGGTATGCGCTAATTGGTGCATTTGCGTTGGCCGGCAATTTGAATATAAATTCAGCCTTGTTTAGGAGTGATATCAAAGTTCTAGATGACATGTAAGCATGTCCATTTTGATTGCACAGCATATTTCTGTTGCAGACCCATCATGAATGTAGTAAATTATGACTGTACAAGGTTAGTCCTGGCACCATGACTTGACTTAGTGTCAAGTCATGGGAAATGCCATGTAGTAAAACTGCCATTTAAGCATGTCAATACAGACCATCTTTGGACTAAGTCCACACATCAAAATCAGCCAAAATGTTGAAGCTGTTCATATATTTTATAATCAGTATGCACCTTGAGAGTCTTGTGCATCTCATGATAGGTGATTTGATAACATATAGAATCAAAATGTGTGATTTTGGAGCCCAAACTTACTTTGTATGTTGGAGAATTGGGTTTCTGAATTTGACAACTTCAACTTTGTTTACATCCAGAGTTTGGGTGATAAATTCATCTTTGGGTTTAAATTATGTTTGTTATGATTCTACACTATTACAAGATGTTGCCTATGATGAGAGGATTTTTTTTACGTTTTTAATTTTTAAATATTTCATGTCAAAACTTAGAAAGCTTAAATGGCAGTTTTACTACACATAATTCCCATGACTTGACACTAAGTCAAGTCATGGTGCCAGGTCTAGTACAAGGTTGCAGAGACTGCGACATCACTCCCATTGCCAGTGTATTGGCAGAATAGTGCGAATAATCATGATACGTTCGGAGTTCATTGATGTGTGTCGCTTGACAGAATACGGCACAAATCTTTTACAAGTTTAATGTAGGGGCAGCAGCAGCGGGAGGTGGGTAGGGATGCCTCCCCATCCCAGTTTTTATTGATTTTGACCGATGCCAATTGAACTCTGATAATTGCGATCCTATCAAAATGATTTATACTGCCCCTGCACTTATCAATTATCAAAATTGTGAGGTTATGTAAATCAAACTTAATGTAACTCAGAATAAGCTATCAGACATTTGTGTCTGCAGTAACCATGCCTTATTGCATTGCTGTGTGAAATGAACAGAACTGTAACATAAAAAGTATTTCTCATATTTATTTGTTTGAGAGCACATTACAAACACACAAGTCATATATTTATAGCACTATTTTATATGATCTTGTATACTTTTTAACTATGAAAATTTTCATGAAATAAGTCTGGTACCTCAGCGTGTCAAGCATTTCAAGCTTTGTATACTATTACAGTGTTAGCATGTATAGCGTGGGTAGGGATATTATTTACATTTTGGTCAAGTCTGGTATTAATTGAAAATCGAGACTGAACCTTTCATACCGTGTTAATTATGAATAATTTTAAATATATGTATAGACTCCAAGGGTCATGACTTTACTTTTTTTGTGGAAATTGTACAGAAATTATAAACCTTATTTATGTTTACCATCATATGTTATTTTAAAATTAATTAATGTGTACTGTTAAAAAAGTCTGAAAAAGTCCATAATATGGAATCAGTGTTTGACCTTATGGTAAGACAGTAATTTGACTTCAGGGGAGTGAATGTTTCTCTTTATTTGTGTTGTAATGATGCACTATACTCTGTGCCACAGTTTCTTGGACTAAAATCCAGAGTGCGGGGCCATATTGTATAGAAATGCAACCGGCGCCCTGTATTTTAGGTACTCACAGGTCGATTTCGAGGAATTACGGCAGATTTACATAGATCAATGGTTTTTGATACGTGTTTTCTGTTAAATGTGTTTATCGTGTTGCAACTTTTTACAAGATTTTGTAAGATAAATTATGGGCTATATAATAACATTGCCTGTCGAGTGTCAGTCCTATTCATGTATATATGACCTTTTGGATCCAGTGATGTTCATATATATGTTGCAAAATCTTTACGTTACGCAGATTTTCAAGGAAACAATTCGGTGTCTTTCACTCCTCAACACTACCGAGTGACTTCCTACCACTTTTGGTCACTTCCTCTAAAATTCTATACGACAGTGCCCACCATTTTTAAGAGAATTTTTTTGATGACTTCCTGTGAATTACAAATCGGGACAAAATCAATTCAATTTGTCCTTTGCAGTGGATTTGTCTTTGCCTATATCATTGTTATTGGTGATTTTAAACTCATTTTTGCAATTGGTTAATTTGCTATATAATCTTGTCACAAAGGTTGATTATGGATACAGATTAGAATTTTAATTTTGTTCTCTTCTGTGTGTGATTATTATACACTTGAACCATTACAAACATGGAGAGTCTAAATGAAGTTTTTTCAACTGTACAGGGTGTCCCAGAAAGAATTAACTCCTAGCTTTGACGGGTTATAACTTTGAAAAAATACTATGCAATCACAGAAATTGAAATATAATGTACAGGTCATAGACTATTTTGGGTATGAAAATCAGGTGATATGGTTCAATGGTTTTGATGATATGCTCGATTGCGTTACAAGTGGTGTAAAAGGCTTCTGTCCAAGTTTCAATTTTGAAGGAAGGGGGGTCTAAGGTTTTGCCCCGCTTCATAAAAACGCAAAAGAAACCGGGCAAATGCATTTGGGTAATCTCTTTTACATCTTTTGCGGTCATTTTGATGAAAAAACAAGAGGGGTACCACCTTAGGTGGGGTTAGAGTAGGCCGTCAAAGTTGGGGTGTAGGGGGAGGGGGGTTGGGGAAATCCCGTACATTTTTTAAGTCGCCATTTTGAAAAATTTATACATGCTATAAGACTAAAACTTACAAGACATGTTATAATCATCACTTCCCTTCCTAATTACCAAAAAAATCGACGAAAATCCGTTATTTAGAAGTTTTATAGCAAAATTTTTTAGTGACCGTTTTGCCATAATGCAATTTTGCCTGATTTTCCAATCTGAAAGTAGTTTATGACGTCATAATTACGCAACACCTTGGCCGATTTTCATAATCTTAGTATCGTTGGATAGGGGAGGATCATACCTATCTATTAATAGCAAAACCAAGTTCATAGGGATTCCGTTCTAAACTATTCGGGGGTTGCAACACCCCCTCCCTTCGGAGGATGTGTTACAATAAATAGCTCAGGAGGACAAGGGTTAACACTTCTTATAAGTCAATTTACCTATTATAGATACTATGTTTATCCCTCCAAGTGTACTAAAAGTACGTGGTGATTCACTGAATACATTTTAATGTATAAAATTCAAAAAAATGAATAAATAAAACACACACCCCATTTCACCCAACTCAACCCCCAACACACACTTCCATATACCTATTCTTTTTAATAATTGATAACAATTAGAATGCTGTTTAGTACCCGTCAATTGATCCTGAATATAATAAGGTGATTAATGAACATTCCACATCTTATATTTTGCGTATTTCTTTATGTTGAGAAATAAAAGTTAAGGTTTAAATTGAGTTTTGAAGGAAATATCTGTCTGATCATCAATATTGAAACTTGGACAGAAGTCTTTTACACCGCTTGTAACGCAATCGAGCATATCATCAAAACCATTGAGCCATATCACGTGATTTTTATACACTAGATAATCTATGACCTGTACATTATATTTCAAGTTAAATTTTTTGATTTCATTGTATTTTGTAAAAGTTATGACCCGCCAGAGGTAGGAGTTAATTCTTTCTGGGACACCCTGTACATCACAAGGCCCATATCCTGGTGCCAGTCTAATTGTTTTCATTGTGCAAGTTTCTATTTTCTATAGTACACACTTGTACCTATAGTGTTCTATATGGTTCTGTCAAAATCCCGGGTGGGGGGCACTCAAGTATAATGTTGCAGGCATAGCGTGACCACAGTTTTTCCAAACACCCCCTTAAGGGTGATTGTTTCTGAAGCCAAAATCTACCCTTTTTCACCCATTCACACCCTAAATCGGGAATTTACCATTACCGTTTTAACTGTAGGGTTTGAAAAAGTACCCATTTCTTGAAAATGAGCTGAAATGGCTGTTTTTTGATATAAAAGGTGTCACCTGATACACCCTTTTGTCCTAAAAAACAACCCTAATTCACCTTTTTCGTGGTCACACTATGCTTGCAGCGTTATACTTGAGTGCCCACCCCGGGGTCAAAAGATCCTATAGCATTAGAATAATACTGGTGGAAATCACATCTCGTCAATGTTGGGAATTGTAAAGAAAGACTTAAAATTGACATTTAATCTTAAACCATTATTATCAGAAAGTTAATATCATTCTTTTATATCATATCACTTAAAGTGAAAGGGTTTGCTTATTGTGAATAGAATTTTGTACCATTACCAATGTTGAAAATGCATCATAAACAAAATATAAAGGGTCTGACAATTTGTTTTTCAAAATGTACTAAATAATATATCACTAGTGGTTATATATTCATTGTAATTGTTACATTATGTTTTTTGCATAGTGTGTAGGTATTATTGAAATACAGCTTACCTTGAAATTCGGTGTTCTATTTCTACAATTTTAGTTGAATGTAATTTTTTTTCAATTGCTATAACTTCAATTGGGTTTGTCATAAGTTTTTCTTTTGTCGTTTAATCTTGTCAAAAATGCCTCGCATTTTCGCATGCCTGCAAGTTTGTTTGGTTGCAGAGCAAAAAAAAAAAATCATGAAAATAAGTGGTACCATGTTCATCCCATAAAGGCCCGGGGTATTTGAAAGGGTTGTAGAGTGATGTTTTGTTTTTCTTTAACAAATGAGCACAAAAATCATTTCATAACTGATTTTCACAAAACGAAGTAGCACTATTTAATATGGCTACTTTTTTCAAAGATAGGCTTACTGTCAGAGATAGAGATTTGAATTCTGACATCCCTAACAACAAGTTGAACATAAACCAATTTATCTAAATCAAATTGGCTTTAAATCATCACTTGCACCCAGAATTATAAAACTCAATGGTGGGTATATGGGCACTTTATGAGGTGAATATGTTTTTAAATTATTGAAGCATGGTAATGTATTACGAGGGACGCATATAGCAGAAATTAGTGGCATTTTTATGCAACTAAATTATTCACCTCTAATATGACAAGTAGCTACAAAAGGCAGAAACATTTGCTTTGTAATTTATTTCTATAAGATTTCTTGCATTTAGGATATCAACAGCAGCATCCATGCAAGGTCTTATTGACCTTTGACCTGGGTGCACTATTTAGTGCCTTCTTGTACTTCTTGGTATTCTTTTCCTAGTCTGTCCTCTGTTATCCCACACATCGAAGGTTGAGTGAGAAAGCTGTAACTCCAAATACAAAACAAAACAGTTGCATCTTTCTAGCATGGACCATTGATATATATAATAGATGTGAGAAAGCTGTAACTCCAAGTAAAAACAAAACAGTTACATCTTTCTGGCATGGACCATTGATATATAATAGATGTGAGAAAGCTGTAACTCAAGTGAAAAACCAAACAGTTACATCTTTCTGGCATGGACCATTGATATATAATAGATGTAGGAAAAGAGGTCAAGTGATTACTTTCTTTATGTCAATCTATAACCTAAATGCAAGAAACTTTGATTGCCTGTATCGTAACACTGTACAACTTTATTATTATAATTATTCTTGTCATTCTGTATTTATGTTTACTTATTATGGACTTCTCATCTCTTGAAAACATTTGTTAAATAAAATGTACAACTGAAAATTTGAATAATTGACCTGTTTTTGGTGTATTTTGTTATCTTGATCTTTACATTGACTGATAGTGACATTTATCTGAGATAGAGAGCAATAAAAAAGAAACGTTGTTCCAATTGGAGGTCAGCAGTCTAAAGTTGAGTATCATATGAGGGGGTGCTCTGGCAAAATGAGAGAAAAAAAAGTCACAAATTTCAAAACTGAGTTTATCACATATTTTAATTCTATATAATCTCAGCTTTTGAATGATATATAATATGTCACACTTTCTTTCTCCAGTCTTCATTTACAGATTGAAATCCAAAGCAGTCCGCTGAATATATTGCAAGAAAAGTTAGCTGCAAATCGATTTCAAAGATACTGATTACTACAGTGTATTATAGCAACATGCAATCAATTAACCGTGAATAATTGCTCTTTCCGGCACATTTGACCTTCAAAACTTTAGTTTTAGGTAAACACTTACGCATGAAGGCGCTTTATGTCAAAAAACAAAATTTGACTTTGTCACCCTATTTTTACTTTAGATGCCATTTATTTAAACAGTAGATTTGCGACTTTCCTCTCATTTTGCCAGAGCAGCCCACATATGTTTAAAGTTTCACAATTGCAACATAATAAAAGAAAAAAAATTGTGTTGCCCTTTTGGGGATTTTTTGTAAAGTTGGGTCGGGTCGGTCAGGACTTTTTTTTGGGGGGTTGGGTTTTTCTTTTTCTAAAATCCCTGATTAGAAGGCATATGAAGATCATTTTTCAGTTAACCCTTTCCAGTCTTTTCCACCCCAGGCTGAAGGCATTTTACCTCTAAACTGACTTTGAGAGTAAATTCAAATAAATATTCTACATAATTCAATGAGACTTCATCATAATACACCTGTATGAACTGTACACATTGCCTGGGGTAGTGTTTTTGAAGGTAAGAGGCAGCGAGTGTAAATTTATACTTCAGTGTTAGTTTTGGGGATGTCCTACGTTTGAGGTGACAGTAATTTAGGGCGTCCCCCAGACGGCTTATGGCAGGAAAAGGTTAATTTGACATAATAATTGTGTGTTTCTCTGCTAGAAACAGCAAGAGTAATATAATTTTTTTTTTAAACCTGATTTTTTACAGATTTTACGATCGGTCGAAAAAGGGCAACAAAACAATATTTTTTTTGCCTTATGGTAAAAACCAAGCATGATATGAAGCGAAAGAGTTTCACTTTGTAGTTACAATTGGTACAGCCTAGTGGTTTCGGATTGGTTGGACCATCACATATTTCAATTATAATTCTGAAAAACAGATTTGAGTTGTGTCATTACACGTTACTTGCCTCAAACTTTTGTACCGTTGATTTTGACATTTCACCGGTAATAAATCATCCAATATTACCTCTTAAGTATATCACATAGTAGTGGGTGGGCTAAATATTGGATGATTTATTACCAGTGAAATGTCAAAATCAGTAGTACAAAAGTCTAAGGCAAGGAACATGTAATGCAAAGACTAAATGTGCTTTAATCACACGGTATCCATAACCATTTGGTACCAGTAACAAAACAAGGCCTGTCACTGTTGTTGGCCTTTCCTGGCCTTGATATTTGTGGTTTTGATACCAGTTGGGAATTTTTGAAGGGACTCGGACAGGAAATGTTTAGATATTTTGAAACCAGGAAATTATGCCTACAACTACAATGGTGTTTTGGTGAAGTATTCAGTATATGAATACGCCAGTACAAGAACATCCCCAACTCCAATAGCTCCCTTCCATAAATTATACTTACAAAATATAAATGCATACAAATCTCTGAAAATGCTTTCACATCACAAAACAACATTTCCATAGTGTCACATTTGACCTTGCAGTTGACTTTTTAGACATTGTTAGATAATTTTTATAGTCTATAGTTGCTATATTTAAACAGCCAGTACAAGAAAACCCCAACTCCATGAGCTCCCCTCTGCAACTATATACTATAACAATTATCTAACAATGTCTAAAAAAGTCCACTACAAGGTCAAATGTGACACTATGATTGGGATACATAGACTTTGAAATGCTTTCTTAGTGATGTGAAAGCATTTTCAGAGATTTGTATGCATTTATATTTTTACAGGAGGGAGCTATTGGAGTTGAGATTTTCTTGTAATGGCGTATTTATATGATTGTCTTGTGTAGACTTGAAACCTGGACTGACAAGATATAGAAAACCTACATAGGAAGTGGTTAATGTATATCAGAAACGGGAAATTAATAAAAAAAAATTTAACTTGACAACAGACTGTGGGAAGTCTGGAAGGCCTATTAACTAATTGATTATGAATGCAGACCTGTACACTGGCATTATGATGCAATGGAAAAATAAATGAAAATAGTACATGACAAAATAAATCCTACCCAATTCCACCTTGGATTTATAAACACTTTTTGTGGGTTGGAGGGATATGGGCCATTCTTTTTAAACATATTGGGCCGTATTCTCGAACGATGTTTAACGCTAATCAGTGTTTAAATTTCGATTTAAACTATGATTAAAATAAACGTAATTCTCAAAGAGTAACTAAATACAATCACCGTTTAAATTCTAACCACATATCGTTAAAACTCCCCTAAAATGCATGGACGCCGTAAATAACTCCAATATGTGCTGCAATGATGACGAAACATTACCATACATGCTTTCAAAATCATTGATTTATGTTTATTTACATTGTAATAATTTTTACAGGCACAAAGTACATAAAAATATTGACAGCGAAACCATACTACAGTATTTGAAGAAAGGTCAGATTAATACCTAACATAACTGTTTTGCTATAATTGGCTTTTTTTAAGAGTTTGGTGGTATGCTATTTTTTTTAGAATTACAATCAAACTTCCTACTTCATTAACATACATCTCATTTCAACTTTCTAATTTTGTCAAATGCAACTAATATTGACTCATGATGTGACCAGTGTTTGGGTTGAGATGATTTTGGGTTTGTTCTATATCCACGGCCAGGTAGGTCAGCTCTCTGCAGGGTTCTACAGGACCCATTTCACAATTTTATTTTTGCAAAAATGCAAAAAAAGGCAGTTTTTCCTTTATTAAATGTGTTTCTATTTTTGAAGTTTTCTAGTCAAAAGAAAACCTGGTCACCTCTGTGACTGAGAGATAGCTGTGTCCCATTTTTGGCACACCTTTTATCCTGTAATTTCCAGAATTTAATTTAGTCCTATGCATTACACTTAAGACATATAATGGAAAAATACAATTTGTGTTTTTGTTTAGAAGGGTAGGCAAGGGTATATGATTGCATCAAGTTTGTATTTTTGCAAAAAAGGGTTAAATTTATCCATCAAAATTTATGATTTTCCATGAAAAAAGGGATAATTTTTCATATCATGAAAAGGGGTACTTTTCAATTTCAGCAAGCGAGTACCCTGAAGTGTACCCTGAAGCAGAGAGCTTACCCACGGGAATCCATGGCTCAAAATGTGTGTTTCATATACTGCCACAACATATATTTCTTTAGAACATATTTTTAAAAATTATGATACTGCAACAATATATTTCTTAAGAACATATTTAAAAGAAAATTATGATCCAAAATTGACTTATATTTAAGAGTTAAGTAGTATTTTCCCAACCATGAACTTGTACTCATTATTTAAAAAGGATATACTTATGTACACAAATACTTTTTACAAATTTACATAGTATCACACACACAAAACAATAAAATACATATATTATACACAAACAAATAAGTTATACAAATTTAGGTGAAAGAAATCTTTGTTAAATAAATTTTTCTATACTAAGTACTAATACTTAAAAATGGACGAAGAAAACTGAATACATTTGAAATTTGTAACTGATGTACATTAAACTCAATTATTTTAAAGACATTTTTGTCTTCAACTCTGCAACAGCTGATTTAAATCATAATCCCAGTATATATTTCTAAACATAGATTGGCATGCTGAACATGATGGCTTTGTCAAATTTTGTTATAAAAGGTATAATTTTCGAGGTATGTTTAGAAAGACTAAATGATATTTCATTTCGGTTTTTTCTGATTTTTAAAAAAATTATTTGAATAGAAATAATTGATGAAAATACAATGTTTTACAAAAGCTAATTTGGTCAGGTGGTTCAACTTCACAGCCTGTCATCTATATATGTAAGGAGTTTATGTATGTTTTTCTGTATATAAACACCTTATTTGGCCCAAAGTAGGCTGGCCTATGGACTACAAAACCGACTCTATCTACTCTGCACGAGGGCCAAAAAAGCATTTATACACAGACAAACATACATAAACCCCACATACATACTAAACACAAACGATATCAAAATACTGGTGAAAAATCTGTCATATTACAATCTCTTTTGTCTCACTAATCATTTGATTTTTTCTGCTCTTTTCGATCAGTCAATCTGTCATATTACAATCTCTTTTGTGTCACTAATCATCTGATTCTTTCTGCTCTTTTTGCTTAATTGTATCAGTTCCATCAGCCAATCACGATAAAGCTCAACAAAAAATTCTCCTGAATAATGATAGTTTGATGACGGTCAACCAGCCAAACTGAATACATGTTACAGAATGATTTGCCAATCAAAACATGATACATTGTGAATATCGATTATTACCCAGTACTAAGGAGTGGCAATCAACCAATCAAATACATACAAATATAAACTCATTTAAGAGCTTGGTCGCAATAATTGTATGAACAGCTTACAATCAGTGTTTAGTCCGTTTTAAAGGACCACGAGCGGTGAGTAAAGCGAGCATTGAGGGCGTCGCGTGGTCCTATTAGATGGACTAAACACTGCTCGTAAGCTGTTTGTGCGATTATTGTGACCACGCTATAAAATGTACCCTGTAAGCTTACATACAATTACGCTGGTCCCCTGCCTCTTATGTCTTCAACAACTCCACACTGACATAAGACGCAGGTATCCGCTAATGAATCTAAGCACTTGATTGGCCCGTGCCCTGAAGGCATTTGTTTTCCGCGTAAAACACACAACATGCGTGACGCATTGATGATTGCGCGAATGCTCGTAACGCGTTGTTAAACGCGGGGCGCCATGCAGAGGTCGCAGAGGTCGCGCATGTAAACATCGCCATTTTGTCAACCTCTTCACCAAAGCCTTCCAATCACGAACGTTTGCCGTGTAGTTTGATAGGGCGAGTGAGCTGTCAAGTTGTGTAATTCTACTGGTAAAAATTTTGACTAATTTTGATCAGCCAATACCTGTGGTGATGGGCAGTCTGAACCATATAGTGAAGCGCCCACATCGAGGGTACCAGCGTAACATACAATTAACCACATGGTTGCAGCCAGAGATGCAGTGCACTTGAGACAGTCCAGTCAAGAGTTAGTCTCCATACTAATTCCTGTTTGCTGATTGGCTAGGTAAAATGCAGTGTATAATTGCAGATGAATAAAAGTACTTTTTTTTCTAAATTTGGCAAAATTATCAAATTAACTTATTTTGGGATTAATCATGACACTTAAATACATTATCAAGGTGATAAATATGGTGTAATGCAGTAAAATACAAAATCTTGTTAGCACAATATCAGATAGCACAAACAATTAACACCTTCATGTTTCCTATAAGGCAACGGGAAAAAAAACACATTTTACGGGCGGGCGGGCCTTTCAGTGGTGGTGAAAATGAAAAATTTCTTCACAAAATTTTCTTTTAACAATTTTGGCAAAACTAAAAAAAAATTCTTCCAAAATGCACATTTAGGGTCAGTCGGGGCCCATAAAACAGGGTTTTTCGTTGTTACCTAATTGTCATATTTCCATTGCTGGCAGAATATTAGAACTAAAAAACAAGGCAAAGAATTGTGTCATGTGATACATTGTGACAGATCCCATACACATCTGCTTTTGTGATACGCAAACTGCTGCATTGAAATAGTCGTGATGAATCATTTGAAGCAATTCAATCTGGTCACATTCTGAGTTTCGAGACTAGGCCAGCAACATACATATGCAAATTATTAGGGATGGATGATCAAAAATACCTGCTACACTTAAATCCTAATGAATACTGCATACTACACCCTTGTAAAGAGGTTTTCCTGTCCTCACCAATGCATACTATACTTTGATCAACACTAAATAGGCGGGAATTATGAGGCTTTTCTTAATCCGCAAGTAAAAAAAATCCCACTTACACGCGCGCTGTAGATGCTGATGCCCGAGTCACACGTGCAGCGCGCTGCGTCTCCTGCAGTAATGCCTTTGTCCAGCTATGCACACACTTATCTGTATCAATTCACGATGTGAAGAGGCCCGCCTATTTGGGGTTGATCAAAGTATACATGTGAAGTCTATGCATTTAAGGGAGTTCAGCTGTACCACAACAATGTGTTTTCAGTACTTGCATGTGACAAGCATGTAATGACATACACATACAATGCATATAAGACAAACTATTTTATGCCTCGAGATTCCACTTCCAGTGCGCCACTGTGTTATGAGTCGGCAGCAACAGGAGCTGATTGCCGACAAAAAGGGCAGTGTCCGTTCTGCAAGGCTAATAATTCAAACTCATCCGTATGGAATATCTGCAATAAAAACACACCAGAAAGAAAAGCTTTAGTATTTGGTAACTTTTAACTACTTCTAAACACTATTTTATGAAACGGATTGGAATGAGTCTCAAAATTATAAGTAAAAAATGGGTGAGGAAAAAACAATAAAGTGAATCAAAACTTTTTAATTATTGTTGATTTTGATACAGACGGAGCAAAAATTATATTTGGTATGAATATGGGCTGACTGTAAGGTATGATGTTTTACATCCAGATCAACAATATTCAAAACATTTTGATCCTTATTAAATTTGTTTCCCTAGTTTAGAGTCATTTGGATGCATTAATAAAACTATGTATATCATTAAATAATACCGTTAACAGTTTAAAGGAAGAGCATCTTGGATTACATCATCTACAATGTATTAAACTCCAATTCCAAGAATCACTCTTGCTTCAGTATGGCCATAATAGGAAATTGTCAAATCCCCACATAATAATCATCATTATAACTCCCCTGCATCAATTGTGCATCCTTTCCAGCAAGTCAAGTTACACAAATCCTTATATAATTTCCTGATCTGCCAACCTAATCAAGTGTGACTATAGCACATCAACAGTAATCCATTATACGCGCAATATGTCCAATTATTTATACATTGTGTTGACTCATCCCCATAGCAACAGCAAAGCTGATTAATAATTTAGTGCTACATGTCTACACTGTAATGAAATCCAGATTAATTGACTGAGATTGGTTGGTTTAAGCTTGATGAGGAACATATACCACTGATGATGATAGCAGGTCTTTGTCTACCAAAGACCCAGGGGAGAGGGATCATTCTATATGAATGTACTTTCAAAATGGTTGGATTTCGCTAAGATATCCATAAATATGGATTTCAGTTTTCAGAAAAAAGTCCCTAGACATTGATCAGCTCCCTAAAAACAGAACACCTGATATATAAAATCAATAGCTGAACTGTTACTGTGAGGCTCAAAATTTCTGAACCAAATTGGTTTATACTTTTGAGAAAATGTCTGAACCTAAACACATGCACTCTTAACTATAAAAGAGAAACCCAGATAGGAATGCCCCTTTTCCATCCATCCATCCCCTGATCAAAGAGTACATTAAAGATAGGGCCAAGATGATTCATGTGATTAGGATTGCAGAACCATGAGCCGCCAATTAATTGCATTTATCTTTTTCAAGTCTAGTTAACTTATATATAAACATATTTATATCATCATCATTGTATATCATAGACTAGCGACTCCCCTAATCATTAATGTGACTGATTACAATTCCATGTGAAATCTGTGGATCTTTTTTAAACAACCAAAAACCCAACACAACACTGATTAAATGAATTTTGCTGACATCTGCCTCATTAGATCACGTTGAGTCACATAATGTGAAAATAATAGGGTGGAAATGTATTGATCCAGTTCATGCATCTTGAAATATTTTT
>JXSR01S011112.1:327443-341353 GCA_000969725.1 Ophiothrix spiculata
ACATACATACATACATACATCAGGCTTATTTATCGTGCCATTTCATCTAGATCACAGCACGGCTGTCTATACAGATATCACAATCTGATCACATCCTCCATAATGGCTGCCCAAAGGCGCACTTTATGTCCGTAGTTAGATTGTGAGTATCTAGACAGCACACTACAATATATTTGTTATAGCTGGACATTGAGTATTTCTCCCTTAATAACCCTTGTAAAATTCATAGACATGCATTAAAAAATAGATTCTTAATCAAACTCCATGCAAATTAAAATTGCTGCACAGTATTACAATTAGCATGTTAAATATGACACCAATGTTTCATTGGGATAGAAGTTTTACAAAGGATCTTTGTGAACTAATGGTAGCAGAGTTGTAAGAGTCAGCTGATAAAAAATATGAAAATAGTGACAAGATGCCAAAAACAGACTGAAAATAACAAAAACAAGCTGAAATTGCGACTCTTTTGAAGGCATGAAAAAATCAGAAATTAGATTAATTTAAAATCTTAACTCTCTCATCCCTGTGGTAAACATGTTCCAAATGTTGCTTTTAGATGCAAGAATATAGCCGTAGATATGCTTCGTCATTTTTTGTAGTTTGTAGACATTTTCATTCAGAATTTTTGTCATGGTGATTGTTTTTTAATAATGGTGTAAACTTTCATTCTGAATGAACATTTTCCCATGTGCAATTTCACCATTATGTAAATCATAACCATCATTGCAAGGAGAGATTAGCTTACCATGAATAGATCTAGGCCGTAGAATCAATATCAAACATTATACTACCCATCATAAGCACTTAAAAATGTTCAATGTGGTGAAAAATAGGTCTCCATTTAATACATTCTCAATAATGTGAAAATTTAGAATGAAAATTCTCATTCAGAATTAACAGTTTACTCCATTCTTAAAAACCAATCACCATGAGAAAAAATCTGAATGAAAATGACTACAAAAATGACGAAGTATATATATCACTTAAGGCGACTTTGTATGTACCATATTCATTCCAATAACCGCCCTGGGCCCTTAACAAAGTCATTTGGCATGGGCGGCTATTTTTGAAACTGATAAGGATAAATTCTAAGTAAACACAACCATTTTCAAAGCAAGAAATTGCCCTTAATACCACAAAACATCAACAAAATGAACATAAAAATATATATTGTTGGAGTTTATCACCTCAAATGCATGGTAAGAACTCTCTGAGTGCAACTTATTGGTACCAAGTTTCACCCAAGAAACTTTGGTGGGCGCTTATTGGGACATGGGCGCTTTTTGGGGCATGGGCGGTTATTGGAATGAATACGGTATTTTTGTTTTTGTAAGGACAGGTGATTAGATTGCTAGCTTAACCCTTCTACCCGAGTGCCTGGCCTGGTTGGTTTCACATCACGCCTACCTCAAAACTCATCAACCTCGCTGTAAACGGATCGCTATCTTCCCCAGACTCCTGGAAGTCATCCATCCTGAGTGATTGTATATTATCTCCAGCGGCTTCCTTCCAGCCACCTCCTCCTCCTTTCTTCCTAGTCGGCTCCATGTTAATGAGATGGCAAGCCTCCTCATCGGTGATGTCTTCTTCAAGGACAAATTCTACCAAGGGCAGGACATCTGTAAAAGGCATTGTAACAAATTTACTTTACTGTTTATGGTATCTGTAAGTATCAAAATGCAATTGCTATAATACTGCCTTTATCAAAATTATATGTACCCAGATGTATCTGATTTTCAAAAAAATATTACGAAGAGGTTAAGAATTTCAAAGTATTTGCTATTATTTAGTAGTAGCACATCAAAGCTTTATTGTCTGAAAGTTTGAAGATAATTGATCAATGTTTCCAAGAGCTATAGTCAGTTGAAGGTTGATGCAAATACAGTTTTATACAAATACCACACACACAAACTAACCCTCATTAATCAATGCTATTTTCTATGCGAATACATTTTTGTCATATACCAGGAATATTTGTTTGTGTTATAATATACAACCAAAAGGTACTACTCTTATTGAATTTATTATTTTTATTGATTTCCGAATGGATTTTGAAAAGGTCTATAGAGGGCCTTAGAGGCAGTGTAATTTTGGGTCACATCATTTCCTCTCCTCTCCCTCCACTGACTAAGCCTTTCTCACATCATGCCCATTTGATGCTTGGTAGACAACACGACTGAGTTTTTCAGTCAATGAACCCAAATTTTACCCTGTGCAGATCAGCAGATTGGTCCACAATCAAATACTTGTGCCCTAATCACTCTAATAAAGCTTGTGACTAGACCGGCCCATGTAATGGCATTGTTGCCATCGAGCTCAAACTGAGGTATTTGGGTACATTCTGGGTGCCAAGATACATTTGCACATAGAAACAAATCGCACAAATAATAATTTACGCTAATGACACACCAGCCTGCACGCAAAGCATGTGTGTTTGTTTTTATTATTCATGCATGACAAGATGCAATTCATTATCAGCAAAAAAATTGAATACCTCAATTTGATCCCCGTGCCGGAATAAAAATGTCAGCGAGTCCATGATCTCTGCTATAAATCTATGTTGTGTGAATAACAAAGTTATCACAAAATGATGTAAAAAAACAATTGAACGTACCAAATGATGAGAATGAGTGTACAAATGGCTGTGCACAGTTGATACACCTATTGCCTTGATTATTGAGTAATGGGTTGGTTGTTGAGCACCGATAACACATGGGTAAAACATCCTGAAAATACAAAGCCGTATGTTAAAATTTAGAGGGTGATTACACAAAAGCCTTGATACCTGTAAGTTAAATTTACACTTGATGTAAACGTAAACACACAAAGCATATTTAGATGGTATTTTTGAGCAGTGCCGATTGATCAGCATCAAAAAGTAAAACTAAAGCAAACCAAGATGAGAAACGCTGAACTCTCATTGTGTTTTCATATTGTCTGCTAACGAAAATCACTGGAATTGCATTTGCAATAAATATATTTGTTCTTCTTTGTTTCCTATAATTGTATGACATTCATATATTTAAATCTCATTTTATTAATTTCATGTAAATATGATGTAAATTAATTGTAACAGGGCCTTCTAGAATAGCAGTGCCTTGACACTGAAGAAGCTACCCTGTATAATGAAAGCTCAAATAAATAAATAAATCTACCTTAAAGCTTAATTTGTAATTGAAACACAAGCCAGCATAAACACCCCGACATGTGCTATGTGTACATTAGGTCAATGAGATTTCTGATAGATCGATACCAGCATGCAACATCAAAAGTATCAATACAATACAAGTTGAGAAAGCTGAATTTTCTTTGCGTTTTTCTTTGTCAGCTGCCACAAACATCTCAATCTAAATGCCAATTAAGGGCTGGTCATGTACAGTGCCAACACCAATGAATGTGTTTCAGGTATAAACTCAATTAAAATGCAAGCAAATATATTAAAAAAAGGCCATGGCTATACGCACGACCGTCGTGCAAATGCATTTAATTTTGTAAAGTCATGCCTGTGTATATTTCCATTCAAAATACAAGTAACATAGCAAAAACATATCATAAAATAAATAAATAAGCAAATAAGATGAATAAATGAATAAGCAATTTTGTTCAATAACGAATTAAAAACAACATGACTCGTGAGAAACTCATGCAGCCATGTCAGCAGTTTCAATATATTATTTTTAGAAATTATACCGTTTAGTCATGATAGCAAAACTATATCATGCAGTAACTCTGGCAAGATCTCAATATTTACTGCGGTATTATCATGTATTTATTTAATACAAGTTTTTTGCTGTGTTACTTATAGGTTTGAATGGAAATAGACCATATAGAAGAACGGTCGTGCGTATAGACTTTACAAAATTAAGTGCGCACGACGGTCTTGCGTATAGACACTTCCATTAAAAAAACTTATTTGAAATCAAGACTGATCCTCCTCACCTCTGTATCATGGAATGGTTTCGACCTAATGGTTATACTTCCTAAATCGATGGATTCCTGAAACCTGGGTGGTATGCGCAGTGATTGTAGTTTCTCAAATGCAAACCTAGCCAGCTTGAAGGCTCCTAGATTCCGACTCTGCTTGGCCAATGCGTACAATGTATTACTGGCATATGAATGGTTAAGGAACATGGTCTATTTTGTTCACTTAATATTTTTTAATATCCTTACTGAAATTTATAAGTTTATGAATCATTAAATAATAACATTTAACATTAAAACAATAACAAATATTTACTTGAAAATTGAATTACATTACAAATAAATACAAATTGCACAGCTCACTATTGCATAGGCCTAAAAAAATTGTTTGATTTGTGAAACATAGAAAAAAAATAGGGTAGGTAGGTCAGATTTTTTTTTAGTCTAGCCTATGTTTCACATACAAGAACACAAAATATACGACACATACACAAAACATCTTCAGAAAAAGTAACACATCTTTTATTTGTCATTTTGAATGTCCTGCAAGCCATATCTCAGGCCCCCATGAATCAATTCCCATCAAATTTGTGATTTGGAGGTTTTTTACCATGCTGCTCAAAAATATATAAATATTTAGGGTCGGTGGAAAAAATAGGGTAGGTCAGGTTACGCCAATGAAACAATTTATTTTTAGGCCTTATTGAACACCCCTCATAAGTTGGTAAAACATAACAATTTTCTTCTTCTACATGCAAGGATACACTTTGCTGATTCCCTGGGGTATGTTCTTGAGTATTGCATGCCACAGGTAGCGTGCCATGTTGAATAACGACTCCGGTAGATGCGACGTGAATGGCTCGTCGGTATAGCGCTGGATTGAGTGATACACGTAGTACATCTCAGCTTTAGATTGGTACTCATGGAATTTGTCTAGCATCACGGCTTGCTTGGAGTCGTCAGCTGTTATAGGAGATAGGAACAAAATCATTGGCAAATTTCGTTATGTGAGTGCAAGAAAGTCGTATCCGCAATAGCTGCCATTTCAATGTCATAAATTTGGATTGCACACTGTCTAATCTCCAATCTTAGGTCAGTGGTTCTTGAAATGCTTCTTCAGGTGACACCGTCAGTTTGGCAGTTCAACAAGGTTAAATATGTGTCCTGTTATGGTCAAAGGACGCAGTTGTTGGCTTCCAAATGGTGCTTACTGTAGCATAACGAGATTTGTTGGAAAGAGTAACGTTTAGGAACCGACAACCGCATCCTCTTGCTGCGACAGGACACATAAGGCAAAAAAAAAGTTTGTCTCAGAAACCTTGCTATGTAAAAATGAACTTAGTGCGTAGAGCTACGCGCTGCTCTTTCTCTCTCCCTTTTTTTTTAATCGAGAGTAATCCAAACTATCGTGTACTGGGTACTGTAAGTCGCCATGTTTGCATGGGCGCTACACCGACTTGTAATAACAACATAAGTGTTGGGCGATACTCAATAATCATCAAACTAGGCACTTCACACTTGTAATTATAAGTTGGGCGATCAAAATGTTAAAGCATTAAAAAAAATATATTGCATACCGCATAGCTAATTTCCTAAAAAATAAAATAAAATGAAAAAGCGATTTTGCAAATGATTTCTGAGACAAACCTTTCTTTTTTGGCCTAATATTTACCTGCTAGACCAAATAGTTGTCCCATAGGTAAAAAAAATTGAGATTGGATTTGACCCCTTACCTCCGGCAATCTCCAAGCATTGCATCGACAGCATCCAGAAGTAATAGCCTGCGTCATTAAAGCGGCTCTCTTTCACAGCATTGTGGGTCAGTTGCTCCAAGACTTTCACAGCATCATCCTGTCTTCCTGCCTTGTGGAATGCTGTTTAGTAAACAAAATGCATTGAAACCATATTTGCAGTCAGTGGCATGAAAACCATGTATCGGCAAGGGCACGGTGAAACAATTGCTGACTCCCCATTCAACTCAATGGAGAAAATGATGGCTCTTGGAAATTTTGATTGATTCTACTAGCAAATTTTCAAAATATTTCAATTCCAAAATCATGTGAGATGTAAAAGAAAGGACATGAAGGAATGCCTAGCTGCAGTATTGATTGTTTTCACCGCGCACAAATTTCACCGTGAGTTATTTTTAGACCAGTCTTGCATATGACATAGGTCCGCTTCACACTATACAGATTACTGAACCCACACCATTTTATTTAAGCATAGGATTAAAATTGAGTTTATTGGGGTTTTTTATATTTGATATTGCAAATAAACTTGTTGTAATGTGTGAATATTTTTACTAAATGTGTCATTTTTTGTCTTTCAGGAAGACGCACTACCCAACAGCCACTATTTCAATGGCTGCAAATACCATTTCATGGTCGTGTGTGATCTCAATCTATGACCCAAATTTACTAAAACAGAATAAATTACAAAATATTTTTAATTGAATTGAATCAATATGCTAAATCAAGGGAAGCATGTTATTAATTATTCTTAATATACACATTGCTTTAAAAACAAAACCAAGTTGCTTACCTCGTTGGGCTTCTTCAAATCTGTCATTCTCTGCAAGCCACTGAGCATATGGTACATACACATCATCCTGAAAAAAAAAATCAAAATATAATATTAATCAATGCAATGATTGCAATGCAGCCTATGTTAGTGAAACTGCTCGTGCTCTTAACACCAGGATCACTGAACACTGCAGAACTGAGAACAACCCATCTCCTGTTGGAGAACACCAAATTGCTGGGCACAGGATCAATTGGGATGAAACCAAAGTTCTGGACAAGGAAACAGATTGGTAAGGAAACAGATTGTTTCCATTTACATCAGAACCAAAAACAGAACCGCCACAGACTACCCGGAATTTACGACTCATTATTGTGTCAGAGACGACCATGTGACTTACATCACACAACGGTCTTTGACCAATAACTCATCAACAGCATCACAATTACATCAGAGTGACCCAGAAACAGTGCTATGTTTCGAAAGCTCTCAAAGGTGAGCAAATATTTCAGCTTTGAGTACATAGTTAAATCTAGTAACATAATATTCATCAATTTTCCTCATCCACAATCATCCCCATTGTGTCTATTCTGTCCAACACCACAATGTAACAGAATGAAATCTCCACTTCTTAGATTGGTTATACTGGCTTTACCATGTTACTCTCTGGTGTGATATATTACCTTCTGAGTAGTATGATTGAGTTTACAAATTTTCCTCTGCAGCAAAAGCATTTTTTTGTTTCAATCCTTTCATGTCCGTTGCTTTTGAAATGATTCCTCAGGTGACTGTCACCCTGTCTCCCAATGTTTTGATTCTACATGTAACATGACTACTGACTTGGTATCACCCGTCTAATTCTTACATTGAATTCAGGATGCCTCTCCACCAATGTGAACGCTGCCTCCCAATGTCTTGATTCTACATGTAACATGACTAGTGACTTGGTATCACCCGTCTAATTCTTACTTTGAATTCAGGATGCCCCTCCACCAATGTGAACGCTGCCTCCCAATGTCTTGATTCTACATGTAACATGACTAGTGACTTGGTATCACCCGTCTAATTCTTACATTGAATTCAGGATGCCTCTCCACCAATGTGAACGCTGCCTCCCAATGTCTTGATTCTACATGTAACATGACTAGTGACTTGGTATCACCCGTCTAATTCTTACTTTGAATTCAGGATGCCTCTCCACCAAAGTGAACGCTGCCTCCCAATGTCTTGATTCTACATTTAGCATGACTAGTGACTTGGAATCAAACGTCTAATTCTTACATTGAATTCAGGATGCCTCTCAACTAATGTGAACGCTGCCTCCCAATGTCTTGATTCTACATGTAACATGACTAGTGACTTGGTATCACCCGTTTAATTCTTACTTTGAATTAAGGATGCCTCTTCACCAATGTGAACGCTGCCTCCCAATGTCTTGGTTCTAAATGTAACATGACTAGCGACTTGGTATCACTCGTCTAATTCTTACTTTGAATTCAAGATGCCTCTCCACCAATGTGAACGCTGCCTCCCAGTGTCTTGATTCTATATGTAACATGACTACTGACTTGGTATCACCCATCTAATTCTTACATTGAATTCAGGATGCCCCTCCACCAATGTGAACGCTGCCTCCCAATGTCTTGATTCTACATGTAACATGACTAATGTCTTGGTATCACCCATCTATTTCTTACATTGAATTCAGGATGCCTTTCTACCAATGTGCCAATGCTGCCTCTCAAGTCTTGATTCTACATGTAACATGACCAGCGACTTAGGCATTGGAGCACAATTAGGCCACAACTTCATGCGGCCGACCGGAACCTGGCCACAGCCTTAATTTTCAAAAATGGCGACCGTTGGTTTGATTGTTCACATCAAGATTATTGTAAAATATTCATTACATGTTTTGAAATTATTTTCAACCAAGCCAACGGTCGCCATCTTGGAAAATTTAGGGTGTGGCCAGGTTGCGGTCGGCCGCACAAAGTTGTGGCCTAATTGTGCTCCAACGCCTTAATATATCTTATTCTTACTTTGAATTCAGGATGCCTCTCCACCAATGTGAACGCTGCCTCCCAATGTCTTGATTCTACATGTAACATGACTAGCGACTTGGTATCACCCATCTTGGTATACGTCTCAGCTGCATAGGCAAATTGCTCCATCTTTTTGAAGTATTCAGCACACTTCCCTAAGGCTTCCCTCTCTGCTTTGTCCAACTTCCTGGCTATATCAATCAACCTGGAAAACAAGAGTTAACAAATATTGGACAATATAAACAAAAATACAGGGTACCGGTTGCCTTTACAAACAATGGGCCCTGCACTCTGGATTTTTGTTTTCAGTGTCAAATAAATTTTTGTTTGGCCTGTAATAAATGATAAGATCAGACTTCAAATTTGAATTTTAAATATCATTAGTTTCAGAGATACAGTAATTCTTTAATTTTTGTCACATTATATTAAAAATTCTCAAAAATTAAGAAAATTTTGCAACAAGCATAAACTGATAAAATAATTTATTTTGTCATTTCAGTCAAAGCAAGATGTCCCAACTGGTAGAAATGGAAGGAATTTGTTAAAAGAAATAATCCAATAATGCAAATTATCTTTAAAAGAACTTGTGCATAAAGCTTAAATAACACACTTCAAATACAAACACACAAAGGGTTCCAAGCATTTAAAGAAAACAAAATTCCCTGATTTTTCCATGATGAAGTCTCAAAGTTCTTTGATAATTATTTTTACAAAAAATGCAAATCTGGGTTTTGTTTCAATCCTACGACCAGCTATGTATTAACCTAAACATACAGAGACCTGACACACAAGGCAGAGATGCAAGTCAATGAACCCAAAATTTCCTGAAATGTCTCAAAATTGACTAGAAAGAGCACTTTTCTTGTATTTTCATACATGGCAAAATTTCCAGAAAATAAGAAATTTCCTGAATTCACTAAATCTCCTGAAAACTTGCATCCCAGACCAGGGAAAATGAGTCCAACTTGACTACTTTTGATTTTGGGGCCAATCAAAATTCACTAACTTTGACCTGACTGGAAAAAAGTAAACTAATTATCCCTGAATGGTTGAGAACCCCGACACAGAACATGTGCACATTTGATATTTGGGAGGTGCTATTTTGTGGGCTGCGGCGCGATATTTGCGGGGTGATATTTGCGGGCCGATTTTTGCGGGCCGATATTTGCGATATTTTGGGCTTGTTGATTGATCAATAATAAAAGCATACTACCGCTTGCAACACTGAGTTGAGAAAAGCTGAACATTCATTGGACTTTACATCCTATGCTTCAGCAAAATGTTTGCATTTGAGTCTGAATTCAATTGTGATGAGTGTTTGCTGCGGAAATTTTTGGAAATGAATACCATCAAAATTACATTGGGATGCAGCGTTCACATTGGTGGACAAGCATCCTGAATTGTCTGGTTTCTACAATGTTGTTAAGGCATCATTTCTTTAAAGTGTCCAACTAATATAATAATAATAATGGCATTTTTATAGCGTCTTTTAACCAAATAGGATACAAAGCACCAATGATTCACTGCAGGTAGATCGACACAACCATTTCACTTCACTTAGAAGTGCTTCCATAGAGCATGTTCTACCTATATTCACACTCACACTTTGTGCAGCTTTCCATAACCTGGGTGGGGCAGACTCAGATGGACAAATCAAGTGACAGTTTAAAATGTAGGACGACGATCAGAGTTCCCAGAGAAAAATGTACGGAAGTCAGTATGGACTGTAAACAAAATGCACATATACAGAGCCAGGCCAGGAATTGAACCTGGAACAACTGAGACTCATTGTACAAAGCGATGGAACTACCGCTACACTAACCTGCTTCCCTATTTAAATTAATCTAATGAGAACAACCAAATAATGGCATTTTTATAGCATCTTTTAACCAAATAGGATACAAAGTACCGATGATTCACTGCAGGTAGATCGACACAACCATTTCACTTCACTTAGAAGTGCTTCCGTAGAGCACATTATATCGGTACTTCGGTTGTAATATTCACACTTTGTGCAGCTTTCCATAACCTGGGTGGGGCAGACTCAGATGGACAAATCAAGTGACAGTTTTAAATGCAAGAGGACGATCAGAGTTCCCAGAGAAAAATGTACAGAAGTTAGAATGGACTGTAAACAAAATGCACATACAGTGCCGGGCCAGTAATCGAACCTGGAACACCAGAGACTCATTGTACAAAGCGATGTAACTACCGCTACTCTAACCTGCTTGCCTGTTTAAATTAATCTAATGAGAACAACCAAAACAATTGATTACTTTTATCATTTTTGGCCAGTTTCAAACACTCATTGGCGATAAACAAATATTAAAGGGCATTGGACAAGTTTAGCATCATCTCCAAGATCAAAATATTTAGATTCTTTTCATTAGTAATTATTGTTGTTGACAACAAAACTTCCCCCTATAGTTGAAATCTTAAAATTTCCTTACAAATCAACCAATCCATTACCCAGATCCATTATCACCAATAATCTCAATGCGTTTGAGATGTTCTTTTGATGACATACACATCCCTATTGCAGCTCAAATATTAATAAGCCCCCCCCCCCCAAAAAAAAAAAAACTCTGTCTCAGGTTCCTTAGGCCAAAAACCCTAAGTGCTACACGTTTTTTGGGTTTTTTTTTTTAGTTTAAAAGGCTATGCGCACGCGGATTTTTTTTTTTTTATTACGTTTTTAGGTCACTATTTTTTTTTCGGCCAAATTTTTTCCCTTGTTTTCCCTCCTGATGTAAGAAAAAAAAAAGCAAGAAATCTCCTGAAAACCTTAAAAAAAAAAAAAAGAAATGCAGCAAAATTCCAATTTTTAACCCTATGCGCGCGGGAAGTTGAGACAGAGTTCTTTTTTTCTTTGACCTAATAGTCTATAGATCATCAACTGAGAAAGTACACTACTAAAATTACACATAGATTTGCTTACATATCGGCCCATCCATTATCGCCAATAATCTCGATAGCTTTGAGGTGTTCTCCAGCAGACATGTACATCTCTGCTGCAGCTCTCGGTTCATTGATGTTCTTAGCCCAGTCAGCCTGCTTGCTAATCAAAAGCTTTTTATCTTGAGGATCTCCAGTACCGATAAATTCCTGAATGGGGTAGATAAACAAACGAAATGTAACGTTTACGACAAGTACATTAGGATGTCATAGGATAGGTTATATGTAGCACCTGTGAGACTTTGTACGGCCTGTTGATAAGATGTTCATTAAATATGATCAGGATTTTGAACAATATTGATGTTAAAACATTGTAAATGGGACATCCTAATACTTCTTGCTAGGGAACTGAAGAAAAAAGTGGATTTGAAATGAGGGTCTACAGCTTAATACCATGCACCTCAATATCAACTGGCTTGAATAGCTTAGAGGGTAGAGTATTGACTTAATAGAAGCGGACGTTCCAGATTGAAATCCTTGTTAAATTATGCTTGTTTTTTATGTGTTTTTGTCTTGACCCCACGAGGAAAGAATAAACATTTGCACACATTTTACATCAGAACTGAGTGTTAATTTATCAAATAAAATTCCTGTTCAAATCCTCAGAGAGACATTTGTCTTACCACATCAAATGAACCAAATAGACCTTTTCAAAATCCATTCGGAAATCTCCGGAACATTTGATCACATGGCCATTTTTTCAACCAATCACGTACAAGCTCATTAAGTATGCACGATTTTGTCAACAAAAAAGTCAATTAAAAAAACAAAAATTACTCGCATTTCAGTGCAATAAAAGTGAAAAATAAATAGGACAAGACCCATACAATATTAGATACACTTATTCTGAACAACTTTTGGCTGATGGCACCTTAAGCTCACCGACATTTAGAGTGAAATTTCCATTTGAAATCGGCTGATCTGCGCTGATTAAGCTTAAGATTTGAAGTCACATCAGGGCGATCAAACTAAAAGTGACTCCTCAGTGCCGACGCTAATACCAAGTTCGAATTTGTACGTAACCAGTTAACGAGAGCACAAACTTAACATTCTGGTTTTTGTGTTGAAGAGTAACTTTTTCTTTCGGCAATTGCCGGAAAGTGTAAAATCAGCTTCGGAAAGTCGTGTTTTGAAAAGGTCTATTGGAGGTCAGCAGCACTAAAGTTGAGTATCATATGTTTATAGTTTCACAATTGCAACATAATAAGAAAAAAATTGTTGTATTCCCATTGGGGGACTTTTTTTAAGTTGGGTCGGGTCGATCAGGAATTTCTTTTTCTTTTTCTGAAATCCCTGATCAGAGGGCATATGATGACATAGCAAGATCATTTTTCAGTTAACCTTTTCCAGTCTTTTCCATCCCAGGTTGAAGGCATTTTACTTTTAAACTGACTTTGAAAATATTAAATTCAAATAAATATTCTACATAATTCAATGAGACTTCATCATAATACACAATGAACTGTGCACATTGCTTGGGGTAGTGTTTTTGAAGGTGAGAGGAAATTCTCGGAAAGTCAAGTTTTGAAAAGGTCTATAGCTAGAATTTTTTTGTATTTTTAATGTAAAATGTAAAATAACATTTCGTCTGAATACAAGTTGCTAACACAAGCCATCTTCAATAAATTAGGGGAAAAAATTCCAATCCCATAAAAACTTATAAAATGGACAACATACTGTTAAAAAAATACTCTTGAAAACACAATTTCTGAGTGTTAACAGTGAACACCATACCTTAGCATGGTCAAACATCCTGAGATCAGTGTACATATTCATGGCCCGCTGTTCTTGTCCTGCTCTCTTGTACAGCTTGGCAGCTTCACCAAACTTGCCTTGATAAGCATAGACATCAGCCAGGAATAGTTGGTCGTCTAATTCGCCACGTTTCTTGCGTTCCTAGAAAACAGAAGAATATACGAGAGGGACCAAGTTAGTTTTTTGTTCATATAGGTTACACTTGTGGTTTTTTTTTCAATAATATAAGATAATATGTGATGGCTCACCCCGAAAGGGGGGGGGGGAATTTGAAGATGATATCAATTTTGATTTTATCATTTCATCTGTTACAGCATTTTCTAAGCTTTAAAATGACACCTTACTTGCTGAAATTGATCAAGGCGATCAACTTTATAACAGAAGATCTGCTTGAAATTCTTATTATTTTCTTTATTTTTTGGTGCCTATTTTCATCAGTTTCTCAAAAAGTGTTCTGTCGCAAAGTCCCCCTTTTCAAGGTGAGTCATCACATATATTAAACAAATATATACTGAAGATATCTGGTTAAAACTAAGAACCTGAAGTGACTGAAATTGCCCCGAACGGCGAAGAAAAATTGCTAAATTTTAGTCACTGAAGGATCATAGTTTTAATCCACAGATCTGAAGAAGTCAGTATATATTTGTTTTATATACCACATTAATAATTTTTTGTTTTTATGTAATTTTTATGTGCCAAAAAGTATAATTTTAT
>JXSR01S011112.1:341809-354451 GCA_000969725.1 Ophiothrix spiculata
ATACTATATAGTCCTTTTTAAAAGTACTATTTAGCGCCTTCTTTGATCTGGTTATTGCTATTTGAAATCATGTGATTGTGTTTTAGCCAATCAACTTTGTTAAATATTTGAATGCGGTATATAATAATGTTTATCAAAAGGGATAAAGAACATACCTCTATGCTGTGAATGAGTTCCAGGTATCGAAGATCTCTGACACTGATCAAAGATTTCTTGGCCGTTTCAAAATCCAGGGGGGGGGGGGTCATCGCCTTAACAACATACCTCTATGCTATGAATGAGTTCCAGGTATCTAAGATCTCTGACCCTGATCAAAGATTTCTTTGCCGTTTCAAAATCCAGTCCTTCCATTGCTTCATGTGCCAATGCCGTCCAATCTTTCTGTGTCACACCTAGGCATGCAACACGATACGCATCCCTGGATAGGGAGAAGAATAAGGCAAAAACGGTTCAAAATCATAAGTATTCAAAATATTAGTTAAAGGTGCAATTCATGATTTTGATGTGGCCTCTTTTCTAGCTAAATAAAAAGAAGAGTTCAACATAAATATATACTGAAAATTTCACTTGATTCCGACCGTTAGTTTTCAAGTTACAAGCTTTTCAGCATTTTGAAAATCCCCATAGGCTACTGTGTTGTAATTACTGTTGGGGCCCCAACAATAATTAGAAAATAACACATTTTCTCACTTTTCTCAAAAATGCAAGCGCATATGAAAGAATGGTTTGGGGATCGTTACATATACCAGTTGAAGTTTGATAGAGGTGACCTTGAGGGTGAAAAGTGGATCATGAATTGCCCCTTTAACCATGATGGTCATGGAACTTCTTTCACTGTATTATGATCTATACAACCAAAAGGTAATCTTCAGTCAGTCAAAAGTCAGTTTCTCGGTTCTTCAAAATCGTATGGAGTTGAATGACTGATTTGTTGATTTATATCATCCAAAGTATTAATTCCGATTCCCTTAAACAAGTTCAAAATTAGAATAATGACAACCAACAATGAGGGTGCTATATCCCCTCTTCAGCTAATTTATGATAAATAAAAGTAAAAATCTGTTGTTTGTAAATCACTAGCAAATTCTATCTGAACCGATTCCTTTTCAGAGTAATTATATCTCCGATTGCCCTTGCGCTAGCATCAGGCATTGCTGTACACATCTCAATGAATGAGACACCAGCTCCTGGAACCAGGAGCCACCACAAGCAGCTCCCAGTCCACATAAGCAAAAGCATCACATATCAGTGTAATTCTATCTCAGATGGCCCTTGCGCTAGCATCAGGAATTGCTGTACACATCTCAATGAATGAGACATCAGCTCCTGGAACCAGGAGCCACCACAAGCAGCTCCTAGTCCATGAGCAAAATCATCACTGATAGAAGTTACATAAGTAGAAAACTGACAAGGCTTGAAATTGAATACACTCCCGCTCTAAAGTATTTCCGCACTATCAAAAACGTTCAAAAACCTTATTTTTTATATTAAGCAACCTAGAATCATCAAAGATTCATATTAGTATACTTAACTTATCTATTCAATAAATCGATGTTTCTTATAATATTTGATCTTCCACTGTCATAAAAATGGCTGATTTCATGGACCATATACAAAGACAAAGACACCACAAATCTCATTACTATGTAACTTATCTATTTTTCATAACCTCATTATTACCTTATAACAGGATAGAATATTTTCAGGTTGTAAATTTTAAAACAAATGTGCAGCAATGTATTTAAACTCAAATTTTTCATGTGCAGACGAAAATAGTAATATGCCTTACATGCCATATTTTCAAATGCAATGAATGCAATATCGGATTAGTTAGTTCGATAATTATACAATATAGACTCTGTCAAAAACGATGAAAATAGGATAAACACCTTTTGAGATATGGCTGAAAAAGGTTTTGTGCGGAAATACTTTAGAGCGGCAGTGTATATTAGAGCTACAATATATACTTACTTGAATTGTTTTCTCTCCAGATATTGATACATAGGCGCTGACTGGGGCACTTCTACCGTGGTCATTGCATAGATGTGTAGACAGAAGATCTTAGATCCTGCAAAGCCTACAACAAAACCTTGTAGCTTCTGCTGGTGTACTGGGAATGTGCTAGCTTTGATGTTCAGGAGTCCATTGCCTGAGAAGCATAACATGTCTTCATATTGGGTGTTCCATGCTACACTGTTAGCATTGGGTTCCTGATGTTTGGAGGACAGAAAATATCAAGAAAATTTATTTTGACTTAACACAATGCATGTTTTTTTACAAATCTCTTCAAATCAAGGTAATACAAAATATCTCCCTATTATATGGTGCTGTTTTGCAGGGTAAAATCATTTCATTTCTGGACTGATCGATGTTAGCACTAACAATCTAACTTAAATATGATTTTCACCTGTTTTTACCCAAAATGTTTAAATTACTAATAATTTAAATGAAAAAATATGGTTATTAGTGATAATAATAACTTCGCACCATCTTATAATTCTGTCATTGTTTAAAATTGCTGGTGTTCGTTTTGTGCCTTGGTACTTTTCTTCAGGAGCTACACTCCCTCAGATAAGTAAGTACCTTGACCAACAACAAAGACCTCCAATTTTAAACAATGACCTCAGAAAAGATGGAGCACAGTTATTATTGTCGAAATAGGACCTCCCCAGTCATATTTTTCAAAACAGGACATTTTCTTTTTTCCTGCAATGGCTGCCCTAAGTTTTATTCATTTTACACCTTGTCACAAGAATGTGAAAAATCCATCAAAATGTTTCTGTCTTATGTCAGGGGTTCTTGAAATGGTTCTTCAGGTGATGGTGTCACCTGAAGAACCACTTCAATAACCACTGAAGATCAGAGGTCATGCAGAGTGCAATCCAAATATGTGACCTTCCAGCCCGTATGAGCAGTAAATGCCAGAAACTTTATTTTGCGCTACAGGTGAAAATACATGTCAAGGTCAATATTTGCAGAAATTGATTTTTTGACACATTCACAATCCTAGTCCTTACTACATAATACCAGCAAAGTTTCATTTCAAGAAAATAATAGGAAATGTGAAATAAATTGGCATATTCTTGAGACGATCAACATCAAGTATAGGGCTTACTTATCTTTGAACGCGTTTATCTCAGTTATACGTTTTACTCCCTGACAACCTTTGACGGACCATAACTTGACTTCTGGAAATCGTGTGAAGTTCATTAAGGTGTCATTTTATTCCTTAAAGCATGGTCTTTGAAAATAATTAAGAAAGTGAAAATTACAAGAGCTGGCATTTACTGCTGCTTTGGGCTGGACGGTCACATATATGACGTAAGGCAGCTATTGCAGATACGACTTTCTTGCACTCACATGACGATTTGTAACCATCCATCACAAACCGCCAGTAAAGACGTCAGATAGAATATACCTTTAAAGCTATCAAATGTTTCCACGTTTCCACTAAGAAGTTGAGTTACAATTCTTCAAAGAATGGCAAGTAAGGATAAGTAATTTGAGAAATCTTAAATCTTGCTTTGAAGTTTTCTATGCATGTTTCACATTGAAATACATCCAGAAAATGAGTTAAAATGAAAGCTGATACTTTGCAAAGAGTTTGAAAAAGCCCGGGGGGGGGGGGGGGGTTGGTAGGGGTTTGCCGCTGGGAAATTTGAAGTACCACCCATGCATATACCAATTTTAAAGAAAAAGGGACCCATCCATATACCAAATTCCCCAAATTTTGAGTCAAAAGTTATGCAAAAATTGAAATTTTGTCAGAAAAGTTACTCAAAATTTTGAAAAACAGACCCATCTAAATACCACATTTTGCAAAGAAAAAGGACCCATTGGTATATCAGACAGCCTGATTTTGCTACCCAAGTTTGCGGCGCATCCCCGTAATCACTTCTGTACTAAGTAACCACCCCCTCCCCCCGGGGAAAAAGCATGAATAATTCAAATGTGCACAAAACCCCAATTTTATCCGAATACAATTTCTATGTGTGTTATGCCCTGTATCTAAAAAACGAATAGATACCAACTTCTCTGGAGATATGTGGTGAATGGTCACATATTTGGTCCCTGAAGACAGCTCACCTGAAATAACAGTTCCTTGGAGTTGATATCGTAGACCAGCACCGTATTGTGTTCATCTACTACCGACAGCTTGGTGCGCGAGGCGCTGATATCTAAGCATCGCACCGATGTCTGCTGCTTCAGAATCAGAATGGGGAACGGGTTGTCTACAAAGATCTTCAAAATCTACAAAACAAAACAAGAATTACAATTTATATTGTAACAATGAGAATTTTAGTTCCTTTTTCATGAAATGCAATCATTCAATAGTTACGTGGAAAACCGGACCTAACTTTACGCAACGCAGCAACAAAGCAGTCCAATCACAAATAATCCTGCCATTTCAAATCGTATTGGATTTACTCATTAACACGAAATTCAAAGTAAACATTTTGCATATTTCATATTATGTATATCTATATATGTTTGCAAACTCCAAATCTATTCGATAACAAATTCCATTAGATCTTTTTATTTTGAATCATTTGTGATGGATCTATAAAAAGTTACTACGCCACCCAAGCTCCGCCCACAAACTGTTATTTTTCAGTTAGCTGAACTACCGTATCACTCCCTGTCAGTGTCACATCTGACTATATCTATGAAGTGTGGACGGTTTGCTAAAAATGGGGCAAAAAATTGGGATCGTGTTTCCCATTGTCTGGTAAAAAGGAAATATTTTGTGACTCCACTACTGTACACATTTCATCATATTGGACGAGGTGACCTGTTCAAGTATGAAGTCTGTTACACATAAGTCGCTCGGCCTGGTGCCATTTTTTTAACTGTATCATCAAACTAAAATTTGACAGTTGCTATCATCATAGTTATATTAGAGTTTTTTGTTCGCACCATTACACTTAATGAACAAATCTAGAAGGATCATGATACAAAATAAATATTGACTGCCTCTGCTCATGCAATAGTAACTAGAGTTATCCACTTTTCGGGTGTCAGAATATAAACTGTGGGCCATCTTCTTAGCTTCACAGTAGATACTTCACTTACCTAGTAACTGGGCGGTAAACATTGATATTTCACACCGCTGACCTACTTACACATAACATATAAGCTCACATTCAAGCAGGCGTGACTCAAACTGGGCTTGGATGTTTTGCTTTGACGCTTAAATAGAGTGTTTCTAGATACTTTTTCTATAATTTTTCTGGATTACTCGCAATATGATTTACCACTTTCACACGAAAATATGTTATCAGGAAGAAGATTTTGCCCAAACACAACCACTCGTATGAAGACAAAAATTCTGATGTGTTGTTGCAGAGTTATTGAATTTTGAAAAGTTTACCAATTTTTTGGAATGTGAAGAATAGAAAATTTCCGATGTCTACAAGTTAAATGCACATCCATGCATATTCAAGAATTTTTTTTATATGTCTGCTTAATAAAATGTTATTAAACAACAAGCGGCAAAATTTTGGTGAAGATTATGCGCCTGTTTCCACTTGCAAATCCGCCGAACGTTTAGTATTTATAATTTGTTTGCTATCTCAACCGCCCAATTGTGCACAGCCTTGGTATCGTGACAATTTGCAAGGACACAGAAAAGTACAGTACATTGAAACAAACGTGGGGGTGGGGTGGGGTGGGGCAGTGTATTTTGACCGGGTAACCAACCGCGTGTCAACATAATAGAACTATGAGACCTAGACGGGTCTCGAGACTTGCAATACAGCCTATAGGGTATCAAAATCCAACTGTTGCTTTGCATAGGGTGTGAATAGGGTATCGAGTATGGCTTTTCATTCTAAGACAGAGTAAAAGTGTTCCATCTTAAATTTGTTTAAATGGATTTCAGTTATGATTATATGCAATTTATGTGATAAGTTTGGTAATAACTGTTTGGTCACATTTGCGTATGGTCTTAGACAGGGTATTCATTTGAACTGATATGGCCCCGGATAGGGTATCCATTCATACAGATATAGTAACTTTATGGTCTCAGATAAAATATCATTTCACTCATTTTGGTCAATTTTTTGTCTCACAGGGTCACCATAGGAATCTTTAGCACGCAAGTGGTTACCCGGATACAAATATCAGTTACCCTCGTGAAACAAACGAGTTAAAATCTATGTACTATGTTTTTGTAAGTGTGAAAATCACACGTGTGTAATTGTGACGGTTCATCTCTAACCAGCCGTAAATGCAACTTCTTGGTCCTCAGAAACATGCATTCAAATTCCTCAAATAAAATTTTGCAGGTGTTCTGAAGTAAATATATGAAGATTGTGAATCTGCGAGTTGCTGAATCACACCCTTTGCATGTATTTCACTTTAGAGTGTCAAAAAAGTTTGCTGTATTTACGGCTGGTTCGAGATGAATAAATGCAATTTTGTTCCAGGTGGAGGATAATCCATTTAGCAGGAGGAGGCCACTATGCCCTATCACACACTAGCTATGTCACATGACCTGCCGCCAGTATCGTCGTTAACATTCTATGGGAGAAAAGTAGTTCTCAACAGAAAAGTCAAAATAAAAATGTATAATGGAGTTGATTATCCATCTCCAACAAATTTAGTATTTACAAACATGTGTTAATATTTTATGACCTAAACAGAACATTTGGTTTGATTTTCAATTTAACATGGAGGTCAATGGGCGCATTGAATTTATTCGAAATCAATTCTGCCACCCCCCCCCCCCCTGCCATTTAGCGCTCTTTTCAAAAAGTAGCCATGCATGATATTAAACATATTTCAATCACAGTCAGTAAAGCCCCGGGGGCCTACTTATATTTTTAAATATCGTTATCAAACTGAGCAGAACTTCGTTTACAGTAGCACAACTACATCGGGTATCAAGCTTGATAGGCCTTTTCAGAGCCGATCTTCCGTTCCAATCCATAGAAAAGGGTTGCAGCTATCCTGGACACACTCTTAAGAAGCCAAAATTGGGTGCCCCAGGATATTCGTCCAATTGTTCAATAAATGGTTTATGGATGGTTAGCTAAGAATATAAGTAGCGCCAATTGCCCAGTTTTGCTGATCAATAATCTTCCCCAGATTTCAATGATCAGCTATTAATCATGCAGAACTAATGAATATTAAAAGCCCCCACACGTGTGGGTGCAATTTATAGCTTCCGTTTGTGCGAAATATCTCTTCTGACAATGGAAATATTGATAGCGGTGTGCCTATGATTGGTGCCGTGACCTTTGAAGGCTAAAATAAAGAAAAAAAAAGATTTGACCGTTGACCTGTGTTCTCCAAAATTAATAAAAATAGCGATACAAAAACCTTCATAACTTTTTAATGGAAGGTCGGATTTGAAAAATTCAAACGGTTTTGGATTTCTTAGATCACCTGTTTTCATTTGCAGATTTAAAAGAATTTGAATAAATATTTAAAAATCACCTGAAGTGTCTATTCACAGTATTAATATGTGTAAATACTGCCAAGGACCACTGGCTTATATTGCCTTGTGCAAGAAAAATACTACATACCTGTCCATTTTTGAGGCCTAAAAGAAGCCCCTCCCTACTGCCTGGTCCACCAATGACTTTGATGTATCTAATCAATGCCTATCACAAATATACTACATACCTGTCCATTTTTGAGGCCTAAAAGAAGCCCCTCCCTACTGCCTGGTCCACCAATGACTTTGATGTATCTAATCAATGCCTCCATCACCCATTCTCTCTCCTTCACACCAGAAAATGTCAGACTCAACAACCGCCTCTCCTGAAAGAGCAAACAATACATCAATGGAAACTCAATAGAAATCTTAGCTTGTATGAAACCATCAATACAAAAACGATCAAAACCAAGAGCAAAGTAGACTTAAGGTACACAATTCAATTTTCCAAACTTTTTTTTTGAATGAACACCAGAGCCACATATGTGATGGCTCATCCCAAAAGGGGGGACTTTGAAGATGATATCAATTTTGATTTTATCATTTCATCTGTTACAACGTTTTCTAAGCTTTAAAAGGACACCTTACTTGTTGAAATTGATCAAGGTGATCAAATTTTACAACAGAAAATATGCTGGAAATTCTTATTATTTTCTTTATTTCTTGCTGCCTATTTTCATCAGTCTGTCGCCAAGTCCTCTTTTTCAGGGTGAGTCATCACATATATCAAAAATATAGAATTACAGCGCAAAAGCCTAAGCTGTTGCTAACAGTTAAGCTAAATATGAGCTATGATGTTAACAGAAATCACAGGACTCACTTGATGACAAAATTCCCAATACGCGTTCTCATAAATGTACGAGGGGGCAGTGGCGTAACCAGACTTTTTGGTCGTGGAGGGGGGGGGGCAAAGACATTTTGTCCTGATTTCCCCCCGGTGTGTGCACATTTCTTCCCAAATTTTCCCGGCAAAAAATAATTTTTGTACATCCAAAATAAATTCAAGTTCATTTTAAAAACTGACAAGCAAAAAGAAAAAAGGGGAAAAAAAAGGTTTTAAGCGATTTTTTGACATGATTTCCTGCTTTTCCCCATGTTTCCTGTCTACCAGTCTTGCAGCTGCTCTCTCATTTTTCTTGTCCTTCCCGATTTTTCCAGCTTGCTGTCCCGATTTCCTGCTCGATTTTTTTCGGGGGGGGGGGGGAGTCTGCCTGCCCCTTGCCCTATGCTGGCTACACCACTGCGAAGGGGTATCAAAAAGTTTTAAAAATCACCCAGAAGAAATGAAGCCAGGAACGAAAGTTTGTTATGTAATCCTTAGAGCATCTTTACATAATTACTGTCGCAAAGTAAAAAACTTTTCCCAATTTAAACTGACTGTCTACAGTTTTTTCATAAATTTGGTATCAATGAAAAGAGAAAGCATCTACCCTATAATCAGTCCGGACCGCTACGGCTAGCCATATGTGTGAATTCTTACGGCGAACCGTAATATACATCACCCGACGCTGAAACGAATCAAGTGCCAACAAACAGGCATTTATCGCGTTTAAAACAATATACAAAGTTACGTTTGTAGCAGAGATAGGTTGAATTGATCAAAACATTCCCAGCATGCACTTCTAGTCAACATCAGAACCAGAAAATATGTGCAATATTTAGGTCCACTTTGTGACTCGATTTGGAAGGCTTCGCATCAATTTATGGGCTTCAAATTAATGCAAATGGTAGTTTATGACTTTGTAAGTATTAATGTGTTTTATTTTTGCTTGCGAAATGCCGTATTGATAGTGCGAAATGCTCCAGAAACAAACGCACTTGGGACCCTCTCAGTCTGATTATGACGGCTGGCCGTAATGTTGTGATGTCAAGTTGACCTATTACGGGTACCGGTAATCGAGAACAAATGACGGATAGCCGTTAAGATTTATGGATTTCCGTAAGATTACGGGAATCCGTAATCTGATAAAATGAATTCTGATCGTGCAATACGATATTTGATTTGATATTTAGTCAAATTTAGTCAATGACATTAGACATGATAAAGGTGGACATATTTGCCCAGACTGACTACATATACAGAATACATGTATAAATTGCCATGTGTAGACCTGTATTGTAAGCATAATAAGTGAGTTTGCTCTTTTTATATTTTGTTGTGGTTACAAAAATTCCAAAATTGGAAAACATTATTTTAACTTGAGAAAATAACTGTGCCGGGGGGGGGGGGGGGGGTTCTCACATATAAGGTATGCGGGGATGTGCCGCTGGAATGGGTTAGTTTTTCACAAAAAATCCCTAAACATGGGTCCCATTATTAGCACCAAAATCCTTAGACATGCATGGGTCATATTTTTTTAACTTTATTTAAGAAAAAGTTTACGCTAAAATGGACCCAAAAAGATTAAAATTTTGAAAAATCAGCCTATTTTTGGAGCAAAATCCCTATCAATGGGTGCACTTTTTCTCAAAAATTACCCTGGGTTAGGGTTCCACGGTCCGAGCGGCGCATCTTCGTTCAGACCAAACACCTGCGTACTATCGGTCCTTGAAAGTATATAGTAAAACGAACACCATATTGCTCATACATGTACGTCATATCAATCAATCATGTATCACGCATGAGACCACCCCCCCCCCAAAAAAAAAATGTAATGTATTCATGGTGTATGATCGGGTCCACAGAAGTAAATTTGGTCCTCGAGACATTCTTTGTGTTTCCATTTTGTGTTTAAAGGTACAAGTTTAATTGATTTATTTTATTTTTTATTTTGTTTTTTCAGTGTTGTCGAACGTGACCAAGAATCGCAAGTATTTAATCCACATCAAGGAAAATGACATTGTACATGTACGTCTTTACCAGAAACTGATCGTTATGGATGATGTTGGCTCAAACACCCAGGAAAATGTTTACGGTTTCCTAAATCAGATGGACTTGTTTTATGAGCTGTATCCAGGGACTTTATACAATGACCAGTACATGAACTATATATTTAATATTGAATTATTGCCCAGATACGAATAAAACGCTCCGATTAAGAAAGATATTGAGATCCGCTATATCAAAAGGTACAATAACGTGAACTTTGTCAAAAATGTAGATTTCTGTATTACCATGTACTTGAAGAAGAAATTGGTTTGAATTGGACTTAGCTTTTGAAAATTGAATTTCTATTTTTTATGATTTAAGGGCAAGAAATGGCTTGTTTTTTGTCCGTACATGTATCTCAGAACTTGCTTTGCTACAATATTGTACCTTTTTATGTAGCGGTCTTATTTCAAGCTGGTCCAATTTTTTGGAAATATATTTGCTTTGGAAATTAGCAACAGGCTAATTAAAGTAAACATGTTTCGATGCGGAATCCTATGCTGATCACAGTGGAAATAAGGGAGAGAAAATGTTTTAATTTGGGCCAAAGAGCTAAAAACGTGATGTTTGGCGCCAAAACTTTCATGAAAGCCAGCTAAAAGTAAAACTTTGTGGATAAAATTTTGCACAATTTTATTTTAGATGTCTAGGGTAAGTTTTCTTATTACATAAGTGGTAAAAATACCATTTACTTTCTCAATTTCTTCACTTTTGGCTTATCTTTTCTAAATGTAAAAGAAACTGCAACCAGTTTTCGATGTCCTTAAAAATTTGAAGAAAACTTAGCAGTGATCAGACTTTCTTGATATTAAAGTGCATAGTACATGAATCTGTCACCAATTTTTTAAAATAACTGAACTATTGTTGAAATTTATTAACTTAATAAAATTTGTATTCACTGCATTATAATGTTATTTGAATTGTTTTCTTTCATTTAGCCTTGATTATTTTAAAGTTAAATTTCATCTATTTAGGCCTAAAAGTAATTGTTTGATTGGCATAACAGAAACAAATTAATTTTTATTTTCAGCAAAAACCACAAAATGTTTCGGTTAGGGTGGGTGCTTTTTCAAAAAAGCACCAAGATCACAAAATTTGGATACTTTTAAAAGTTCTTTTCCAACCCAATTTTTTATAATTTGACCAGAAAATTAAGCCGGTCAGGTCACACCGATCAAGCAACTTTCTTTTAAGCCTTCGCTTGTTTCATATGCTTTATGTATTAAAATTCATAATGCAAAAATATTGGACCCCATGTGAATTCCCCCAGCTCACACAATGAGAGGACATTGGGGGACTTCCTGCTTCTTTGTGAATTGTCGACAATATCCCCTGACACTATACTCTGGCGATATGTAACAAATGTTGCATTCTTTAAAAAATAAAGTAAGCTAGTAAGGATCTGCATATGTCAACAAACGTTTTCCTTTAATGATATATTTGAATCTGTGAATTGTCACAACCTCTTGCGATATATTACCAAAGAAAAAGGAGAAGCGGTGCTCACAGCCATTTTTCGGCACCGTATAAATCCTATTGGATGACGGCCATCTTAGATTGTCGCTGGAGCTATTGTACCTCCGTCCTCCAGCATTTTAAGTCTCTGTGTGTCACTTTAAAATCTATGGTGCCACACTTTGAGTCTTCACAACGGATTAGCGGGAAAATTGGCGTATCTTGATCAGAGGTGGTAGTAATAGATGCTGCTTGAAACGCAGAAACAATTTACGTGTGACACACAATGCACACACTGTATATATGCGTCAAGTGAAGATTTATGCGACCTGCCCGGATATCGGACCAATCTATAAAATCTGGTGGTACAATAACTCTGATTCATGAGCGACAACAAGATGGCGGCGAGCACCGGTTCTTGATTTTAAGTTCTTTGGATATTACCAATTCAAATTAGGAATTTATGAGAAAATGCAGAAAAATAAATATTGCAAAAACACATGTGATGCTGTAGCCATTTAAAAAGTACTTGTGTCTAGTTGACATGAATTATTAGGGAGCTGTTATGGGGATATTACATCTAAGTGTAGATTGAGTGTCCACCTGGCCAGTAGCCCTCTTATTGATGCGAACTGATGGCAGCGTAATAATAGGCAGTAGCCAGGCCTGGCAGTAGCACCTTTTGTTGTAATGCATCATAAATGGGCGTAAAATTTATAGGTGTTCGGAGAAAAATATGCGCTTTGATTTGGTACCAAAATTTCCAATTTGATTTTGTGAGTGAAAGTGATCGGAATACACACTTGAACTTTAATAATTTATACAAAGACATTAAATAATAAGGCAGGAGGCTTACGCCAGGGATGGGGGCTGCTGA
>JXSR01S011112.1:355612-369038 GCA_000969725.1 Ophiothrix spiculata
CGTTTCTCGTCCCTGACCGTTTCACTTTTTTGATGCCGCCTCAATTTATTTTTTCTTTTTATTTTCAAAAAATGTTAAAAAAACAGGGGAAAAACCCATCAAAAATCTCAGAAGATCCGATTGAAATCAGCTAGCACGTGTGCTTTCACATGTATCACTTCAGCTTTTATACTGTGTAGCTGAAAGATGGTGCTAACACTACACTTTACTTTGTAAATGTGTTCAGTTCTTGTGTCACCTGCAATGTTCCCATTATTTTGATGTTTTGTGTGATTGGGAGATGACATGTGGTTGACAAAAATCTAAGATGGATTCCATTTTGAAAAAAATAAAGCCCCTCTTTTTAATTTGTTTTTTGAAAACAAGGATGAGAAACATGTTTTTTTTTTCTACTTGGCCTTAGTATATTTGGGACCCACCCTTGTCAAAGAAAATACCAGCACCTTAGCTTTTGTAATTTTGCTGCATTCGTTCGACAATACAAGTACAAAGATAAAATCGGACAATGTTGATACAAGCACTATAAACATAATGTGTTTTTGAAACATGGGCAAATTTGCCCACCTCAGCCATGTCAGCTTAATTGAGCCTTCGTCTAAGTTAATGGTCAAGAATATGTGCAAATCGAATTAAATTTGAGAATGAAGACAGGTTATAAACATTATATCTTTGAACTAGATGGATGTGCTAAATCATGAATTTCAAGACATCGAAAAAAGTAAAACATACGTCGAAGTTGAGTTGTTTACATTTTTTTCAGGATCGTGACCTGACCAATCAGAATGCGAGAATTGTGGAAAAGGTCAAATTAATTTGTTGCTAAAAATAAAAATACATCTACAAATGGGAACTTTACGTTTTAGGGAGATTTGTTTATAAAATCAACATAACAAAAGATAAATCGGCAAAAATACTACGCGAACCCGTCATATTACGGCAAACCATCATCATGGATATTTGAGGTCAAACTGGTCGTGACCTTAGCGGCGGCGCACTGCTAATTTTGAAATTACGGTTCGCCGTAAGAATTCACACATATGGCTAGCCGTAGCGGTCCGGACTGATAATGGTACCAAACAATTTAAGTTTACCATCATAGATTTGTGGGTCACTTTAACCCTTAAATGCGGTGAATTTATTATAAGGTGTGTTTAATTTTCTATATATAGGCTATGTGATTAGCTGAGCAGGTTGCTACATCTATCGCCAACTGTAGGAAAATCAAAATACTTGGAGACCAATATTGCACCATAATGTACAGAAGGACATGTGACTCATACATACATACATACATACAGGTATTTGGAACGCAATTCACAAAGTAATCACAAGTATCATTGCGTTTACAATAAAAAATAAATACAACAAAAGTTCTTAAAATAAGTAAGTTTTGTGATTTTGTTTGAAAATGTCAACAGAGCTAGCAGTACGCAGAGATACAGGTCAATATGGCTCATTTCCTTCTGGGCGATCTTCAAAACTTTTTGATACCCCTTGTATTTTCTACAATCTTACCTGACACAATATGATATGTTTGGAGCAGACAACGAGCAGATTACACTCCACTTTCTTGTTGATTTTCTCTTTGACACGATAATGCATATCTGAGGCATCGTCAGAGTATAACTCATAGACCACTATCTTGTCTGATAACTGGACCTGCAATAAAAAAAAAAAAAAAGTCAGAGAGTATAAAAAAAGTGAGCTTACCCCTGTGTGGTTATTTGCTGCAATAATCTGCTCTTAAAGGGATTACCCAACATCCTCATTCCAGAATTTTACTTTCTCCCATGCATAACAATACAAACTTACCAGAAAAAAATTGTCCTTTTTCACACAAAGTTAAGTGGTCAGTGTCTGATTTGAACCTATGACATGTAGCATCGCTGAATCATCAAAAATATATTATTTGTCTAATCACATAATCACAACAAAACGTGTCTTTTCAAAATGAGTTAAGTTACCCAAATTAAGCCTAGTAGATGTAAGTCATGATTGATTTCTGGTTATAATACAATGTGGAACTCAATGGGTTCAATGTACTTACAGCTAGTCTGTGTTTATAGATGGCAATCTTCTTGACGAGATCTTTACACTTGATGCGTACTTTCTGGTCTGTAATGAGATGCTGTATGATGACGTCGGTCATGTTCTCTCTGTACGCATAGCGATCACGGTACAGACCGTGTACAGTACTGAAGATGAGTTGATAGTAAGCTATTGTACCATCCTGACAACCGATAGCCTGAAATTCAAAGAAATTGGATACTGTATAAGTGGTATTTTTCGCGCTACATTTATTTTCACGCTTTTCGGGCAAAATGTTGTTAGCGCGAAAATAAATGCACCGCGAAAATTAATATGTATTTGTTGCAAAGGATATTCCATACTCGGCCAATGTTCACGTGCGCGAAAATAAAAACGCGGGAAATGGTCCAAAATTGGTCGTGCACGAAAACTACTGAGCGCGAAAATATTGGCATTTACAGTAACTTTTCAAGTTGCTTAAAGGAATGTAAAGCTTGTTTCAGAGTGTCTGTCGTGGTGGTCATATGACCAGCGTGATGTCAAAAATTTAAAGTGCGCAAACTCGACAAACCAATATATCGATTACCCTGTCGTGATGGTTGCAACGACATGTCATTTTGAGATGAAATAAATTCAATGTTTTTTAGGACAGACTATTGCAGCAATATGCAAATGTGCCGTGCTTCATTACGACAACTCAAAATTACAAATGCGTGGTCGTCTGTGACAACTACAAGTTTGGTCGTCTGCCGTAACGACAGCTACTCTGAAACCACCTTAAAATAGCAGAATTTACAGAAAATTTACTCTATAGACCATATCGATAATTGACATAATCCCGCCGTTGATGGGGTAAATCCACAGAACCGGACGGGAAATCGGAACTCAGAACGAGGCCAAGTATGATTAACACACTACTTGCTCTCTCTCTGAGTTCCGTTCCCCGTCCGATTCTGTGGATTTACCCCATCAACGGCGGGAGTAGGTCAATTATCGATATGGTCTATAACACCATTCAATTATTCCAAACCAGGTATTTTTAAAGACAGTATCATAATTTGCTATGTTTTTGAAGAGTAAGAGAAACCGATTGGTCAAGGACAAAAAACTAATTACACAGAGAGTCATCAAGAAAAATGAGTGATCATAAACCATTGTATTTCCACAATTTATAAACTTATATAACAAATTTAGAAACAGCCATTTCTGAGGAAACATACCTTTGACTAGAATTAAAGAAATTCATCAAGGCACTCTTGAACATTGTTTTGTAAAGCACATAAAAAAGTTTTTTTGTTGGGTTAAAGCTAGTTCAAATAACATCAAATATTCCCCAAATATCTGCCACAAGTTCCCATATAAATTAAATCAAATGGACCGGTGTTAATGTTATCTCCGAGGTCAATGGGAGTTATTTATAGAAACTTTCAGACAGGTTGAGAATTCTGCACAGCTCTCGCTATAGATACAAAGGTATCATTTTCATTATGTCAGGAATATTTATGTGTGATATAGAACAAACATTTCCTGCTCTTTATTTGAGCAATGATGCAAAATAACCATGTCAGTGAATGGAGACTATGAGCCTACTATTGCCCTCCACTTTCAGTGTCAGGCAATAGAGGGTTTGCACGACGCAATACGCACCATTAACACAGACTAGTTTCTCCTGTTTATCTCCCGGTTTCCTCTGGCTTGTGGGACGCGGCCATCTTGGCAGAGCAGGTGCATGAGCAAAATTAACTGTAACTGATGATTTACTTCATATAATGATATGAAATTGAAACTAAAAGGATGTACTGAATATTCTTGTCATTACAAGGTGTGATTTGGCAGTGTGATACTACGAGCAGAATGTAATGTTATGGGACTTTTTTTTTTTGTCCACCAATGCAACAGTTGGTCCCATCTGAAGTGTTCTTGACACACTGTTGGATGTAAAAGAACGTCACAGGCTATTTGAAAAGAGTAGGGAAAACTTTCCCGGTCATGTTGACTATACCTTCAAAAGTATATAATTTCTCTCTAGGACCAGAGAGCTTCGTGTTGGACTCCAATTGGAGTGTTGCGAAGTATCTAAGCAGAAGCAGAAGCAAATAAATGAGAAAATGGTATTGTAATCTTGCAAACCCTCCATGGCAGACATGCCAACCTCTCAGATCACAAAAGAGTATTTTGCAACCTAAAAAAGCGTATTTTTCACATAAAAAGCATATTTTATAGTATCCCTGAAACTTGCAAAGCCAAAAGATTGTCAAAATCCAAAAAATCCTATATTAAGCTTACTTGACTTACCATAAATCCTTTTTTTTTGCTTTTCTCACAAACACTAGATGCCAGTAATGCCCATTTCCATGTGTCATGGCCTTAATGTACATTTTTAAGATTTGTTTTTGTTTAAAACTCCCAAATAAAGTTTCACTTTACCAACTAAATCTTTTCAGCCATGCCGCTCTGCAATTTTGTTATGGTATAGCAAGCAGTTTATGTCACTATTACTAAGAAACTCAAGTTAATAGACACGCTAATATTCCAGAGCTGCCAACATTGGAATATTGAAATCAGGAAGAAAATGAATTTGAATGAGGAAGATCCAATCGAAGCGAGCGTAGCGAGCGAGCCTTGACGGGTGGGGTCTAGGGGGGGTCCAGGGGCAGCGCCCTGGCGGGGGTCAAGGGGGCAGCGCCCCCTCGAAGCTCCTGGATTTAAGCATTTTTTGGACCCCAGGGAAGGCCTAATCCAAAGGGTTTTAAACAGACATCATGATGATATAATTTGATTGTGATAGTCAGAATACAGAACTTACAAACACCTGAAACATAAAAATTCTTTGTTAGTTTTTGAGTATACATACATGTAGGCATACCTTACCTTGCTATCCTAATTGCATCATTTAAACGAATAAAAAACACACACGTTTTAACCGTCATCATGGTCATGACTGTATATGACTGTTGAATTTTGCACCTGTAATAAACTACGTTTCCTGGCGAATTTGTATACAATTTATGACTTACAAAAATTCAAGCCTTCAAACCCCGTTTATTAAATATATTAAGTCATATAATCAACACAACTTTGTTTCTCTGGCGAATATTTTACTGCCCTGTTCGTGTAAACAACGTGACATCTACGTTCTGGGCGGCGCCATTGAACATCCAAATAGTCCACAGGATATCCCGCCTTTACATTGACGGCACCGGGAATGGAAAAACAAAAATAACCGCGGCGACTTTTAACTAGATTCGTAGTATTTGTTCACAATTTCGTGGCAACAAATGGTGAATTAAAGTATTGTAAACATGCATCAGTCCCCGATCACCATCCACCTTACGCACGAAACTAACGCATTACATTGACTGTATACGGCTATAGTGATACACGAACAGTAAGGCTTTTACGTCTCGCATTTTAGTGAGTATTACGCATGCATTTAGTGTATATTAAATGAGACACACAACACACAGTGAGGACTTATAACTAAGGCTATTTTTTATTTTTAACCAGAGGGTGCGGAATGCGGAAGATTTTGCTAAGCCTACGGAATGACGGAAGATTGCCGTCAAATACGGAAGTCTTCCGCACGATCCGGAAGAGTTGGCAGCTCTGATATTCACATGCAGTCATGTTTTTGTTTTGTCATTGTTTTCGTATTCTACACGTTCAGTCGTTTTCGATAAAAGGCGTATTTTAAGCATAAAAAGCGTATTGGCGCATTTTGAATGGTTTGGCATACTAAATACGCCAAAAGCGTATTAGTTGGCATGTCTGCCATGGTAGGCTCACAATCTCCAGTAACATTAGGCAGATATTTTGCACCATTATGCTGCTTTCATACTTGTGTAGTTTTGTAGCTTTGTTGCTGCATGACATATATTTTTCGCAAAAACTTTCCGCTTCCGGTTGTCGGCTAAATCTGGTTGCACAACAAGATTGAATGAATGAATTCAATTTTCAGAGTGACATGTAGCGGCAAAGCAGCAAAGTTGCAAAGCGACAAAACTGCAAAGCTACAAAAGTGTTAAAATAAAGCAGACGACAGAGCTACTAAGCTACAAAGCAACAATAAATATGGAAGCAGCATTACCCTCATAGGCAGTAAATATTTATTTTACAGACCCTTCATGTGAGTTTGCTCTCAGAGTTGAGAATATTAGCTTCATACTTCATTAAGCTCAATTCTTGCTCATGAGAAGCCCTACGCAAATCACATTAGTAACTGTTTTGTTTAATAACTTCATTTGGTAACCATAAAGAACCATTGACGATGCTTTAATCAGAATATAAGATTTCAAAATGGCACGGCAATTATTCTGAAGCTACTGTATCCCATACTAGACTGAGTCACCAGTCCCCCTATCTCGCGAAACAAATTGGCGCCATAGCGTAAAGAGCAAAGCCGGTCGACTACGAATATTCTGTCTATATCCCATACATCCCTTTGTAATCATGTTCACATACTTTATCAAGTCAGATTTCAACTTTGTCAATGACTTCAGTAGTCTCTCCAATGAACTTTGAACCCTGTTGATACTTACCACATAGTTCTGATCTGGCCTGACCTGGCAACACCACACCCATGAGTTCTGTTCCCCTATGACTCCAAGATGAACACCATCCTTGGTGTGGAGGGATATCTGCTTGTTGGCACCACCCATCACAAGGTACTCGCCACGAGAAAACCAGCTTATACAACATGGGTCATAGTTGAGAACTTTGTCTTTGGAAACCTGTGAAATCAGATGGTTTACAAGGTACAATCAATCTAAACAGTGTCAAAAATCTTTCCACATTATGTCAAAACAGTCTCAAATGAAAACGTTTCAATAACAACAAAAAATAAAACAAGTCTTACTAAAGGGTCCAAAGTTTTCTGTGTTGCGGATTTTCTGTGAAAATCACACAATTTGCGGGAAATTTATTTAGAGTCTGTCGATATGCATCGTACGACGTCTATCGACCCGTAGTCTTCAACACGCGCTATTCCTTGTGCATTGCGCATGTAAAGACTGCTCATCGATGGGCATCGATCGATGCATATCGACAAGACTCTGAAATTGGGAACTTGACTGATTTATTTTATGTGTTATTTATTTCAAATATATTTAAACAAGAAAACCCACTCAACGAAAGCTGATTTACAGTAGGGTCCGACATGAATAAACCATATGAGGGCAAATTTACAATTTGTTGAAAAACCAGTACACTATTTTGAAAAAGTGAAATAACAAGTTCTACATTTTTAATTTCATTGTTTGAGGAATAGTTGCTTTCAGTAAAGATAATAACATTTGTGAAATACAAAATCAAAATGATATTCTTCCCAAAATATCTACAAATCAATACCTGTTGGCCATTGAGATGATAAAATGACACTCTCTGTCCCCAATCCACTACTGCCAAGATATCCTGAGGATCATCCCTGTTAGTGAACAAAAGATCAGAACAGATGTTCAACATTTTATATGTAGCTTATCTAACCTTAATTCGCAACAAAGAAGAACAATAATCGTCCAAGAAATTCGTATCTGCAATGGCTGCCCTAAGTTATTTTTATTTTATACCTTCTCACAAGAATGTGAAAATCCCCTCACAATTTCCCTGTCTTAAGTCGGTGGTTCTTGAAATGGTTCTTCAGGTGACGGTGTCCCCTGAAGAACCATTTCAAGAACCACTGACCAAAGACTGGAGATTATAAAGTGTGCAATCCCAATTTATGACAAATGGCAGCTATTGCAGATACGACTTTCTTGCACTCGCATGACAATTATTTCTATGATCTGCCATCAATGTTAACACATGAGCAGTGCTGATGATGAAAATGTGTTACGCAGGTGCACCTATTCAGAAGAGAACAAACTGAGGAGTTATTACGCTACATTGTACATAAAACGTCTAATTAAGGCAAAAAAGAACAATATTGTTTGTTTGTCCTCGCCTGACCAACTGTCCAAATTTGCCCCAACAGTGTGCTTTATAAAGGTGGTTTTTTTTAAAACTATTATTTGAGGATTTTTTTTATATACCGATATTCCGTTAGAAAGTCTTCAAATAGGAAAAATATGACATGACTTTCTGTATTTACTGGTATAAAAACCATATGAATCAGCAGTTCATGTAAGTTATGTTTTCAATTTTTTCCATTCTTCAAGTTGAGTTTGAAATAAATAAATTAATAAAAACAATACCTACAAACCCTTCCTTTTCAGAAGACTTTATGATGGACAAACAAACACTATTTTTTGGACTTACTTAAATAGTACATACAAAATGAAGTAGAATGAAATCAGTGAATGATAAATGTTGCTAAGTTAGTCATTTTGAACATGATTTTGTGATGATTAAAACTGACATCATTACTGAAGAATCAAGACTGATGATATTACACAACATTCTTAATGACTAATGATGAATGTTATCAAATTCTTTACTAAAGCTGGATGAAAAATCAATGCACTTTCAAACAAAATATTAGAAACTTGTTAGTTTATTAAAGTTCATGAAAACATGTAGTGCTTCAAAACAGTAAAGGCAGAAAGAAGAAACTAAAGTCTATTTGTGTCAAGACCCCCTTATTCAGGCCACCAAGGCTGCTCAATAGATCCCAATTTTCAACATGCTTCAGTTCTTACGACCCCTTTTTTTAGGAAAATTACACAATTTTAGCTCAAATTGCAGAAAATGCGACAATTTTCAGCTTAGAAGGCTACTTTTAGCTAAAATTTCAGTTCATTAGACCCCCAAAAATCAGTTTCAAAGGTCCATTTTTATCAAAAAAAATCAGTTCACCTGACCCCAATTTCGGCGCTCTGCGCCTGACATACACACCACTTTCAAAGTTGAATGCCCCCGGGGTTCTAATATTGGGGCAAACTACTTGAGAGCATGGAATGTACATCCATCAACTTGATACGTCAATGCGTCTCATACACTGCGTGTACCTGCGTGTTAACATGCGACTTAGTAGTATGGGTAGGTACATGTATAACACATAGGCGCAAACACATACGCGCAGTTGAATACGCAGCGTGAATCCACATCTGGTTAACGCGTCATCAAGTAGATGCAATCTTTACTCCTGGAATATACTTCATTGATGTACATTCCAGGCTCTAGTGTAGTTTGTCCCATTGAATCTCTTAAATATAATATACATTTCTAACAAACTGCATTATTAAAGAGGACACATCCTGACGAAGATCAGAATAGATTTCAAGATTACAATTAATTGATAGTTGACAGAGATTTCACACAAGAAACGATGAAGGTATAAGAAAAAGTTAGCTGGATAGGTATTTTGCACTTCTTTTAGTATTGACAAAGATTTCAGAAAAAGATATGATTATGATGTGAAATATGTAATGAAGTAATGTAGCTAATCTCAAGGCCAACTCCAAACCTTGACTGCCAGTTGTTTTTAGGAACCATATCATGCTATTGCTAAGGCCTAAAAAATGTTTGATTGGCGTAACACGACCTATCCTATTTTTACCACCGACCCTAGATATTTTTATTTTTTTGAGAATGGTAAAAAACCTCCAAATCCCAAATTTGATGGGAATCGATTCATGGGGGCCTGAGATATGGCTTGCAGTACATTCAAAATGACAAATAAAAGATGTGGTACAGAAAAAGTGAAGATATTTTTGTATTGTGTCGTATATTTTGTGTTCTTGTATGTGAAACATAGACTTAAAAAAAAAAAAATCCGACATACCTACCCTATTTTTTTTCGATGTTACGCCAATCAAACCATTTTTTTAGGCCTAACAATGGCCATTACATTAAACTGGGCGAAAACATGAATTCCAGGGCCACTCATTTGGCAGCCAGGTTATTATGTCACCCTTTTAGTATGAAGTCACTAGGTGATATGATTGAAACCAGACAACAAGATCAATCCATACCTATTCATCATGGAATCACTAGGATGGGAGCACCATGGGAAGAAATGCCAATGGAAGTGTTATTGGGTAAGTAGGAAATAGTTTATACCTTATGGCCCGTATTCCAGAAAGGTGTTTAGCTAAACCAAGGTTTAAGTGAACATCAACTGTCCAGGAATGATACGTACTGTGGTGCAGCTTTCAAGCGGAACAGTTCAATGAGCCGTGCTGTTGACGCGAATTAAAACCATGGTTTAGCTAAACACCTTTCTGGAATACGGGTTTTATTAAAAAGGCATATTTAAGCTTTGATTTACAAACTTGAGTTTTGGTGTCATTAAAAGATAACAACTTCAAAAATCAAAAAATCTACACCAAAATATTTCTAAAAAAACAAATGAATTAATAAATTTTCAAAAAATTTTTAAGTTTATATTTTTATCTTTTAATCCCACCAAATCTCAATAAAAATTATTTTTGGTCTTTTTTCCCCAAGAGGTCACAATTGCTTTGAAAATATTATTGCAAATAGGCTGTATACATTGGCTGGGGAGCTATGTTGATGATGCAATGTGTTTGAGATGATTTCCTGATGGTAACGATGCAACTGAAAGCAGTTCTCTGATCCTCTTTGAAAATGTGCTATAAGCTGTAAAATTTGTATCATATTAATTACGAATCTAAGGCGTTAAACATTTTTTCACTTTCATTGATTGCACTCATGCACTCGCTCAGTCCACTACCTGGTTTCTCTGTCTTCACCAAACCCCCCTCCTCGCATCAAGAGGCTTCTGGACTCAATATTATCTACCCGCTCCCCACCCTCAAGGTCTAAGTACCCTATCTCACCTTGACGTATTCCATTTAAGTGCCCACACTGTACTCTACCATTACCAACACTTGGTCTTTCTATCCTGTACCCCTCCCACCTCCATGTCACCCAAGACCTGAACATCCTATCTCACCTTGATGGGAACCATTCAAGCACACACATTGGATTCAAATAAGCGTTGTTTCACAAATTCTATCCCCTCCCATCCCATTGGGATAAGTACCCTATTTCACCTTGATGTATTCAATTCAAGTGCCCAGACTGGACTCAACCCACCACCTGGTCTATCTCTTATCTACCCCTGCCCCACCCTTCCTTTTTCACCTTGATGTATTCCATTCAAGTGCCCATACTGGACTCAACCCACCACATGATCTCTCTATCTTCTACCCCTCCCCTCACCCCAAGAAGCTAAGCACCCTATCTCACCTTGATGGATCCCATTCAAGTACCCAGATTGGACTCAACTCTCCACCTGGTCTCTATTATCTACCCCTTCCCCTCCCTTTCTCACCTCTATTCCCAAAACCCCAAGGAGCTAAGCACCCTTTCTCACCTTGACGGATTCCATTCAAGTGCCCAGACTGGACTCAACTCTCCACCTGGTCTATCTACCCCCTACCCCCTCCCTTTCTCACCTCTATTCCCCAAACCCCAAGGAGCTAAACACCCTATCTCACCTTGACGGATTCCATTGGAGTGCCCAGACTGGACTCAACCCACCACCTGGTCTCTCTATTCTCACTTTCTCTTCACCAACCTGCAGGAATAATACCATCAGAAAGGATATATTAACCATACATACAACAAGTAATCATTGGGCCTTGTAATATGACCTATAGTTTGACACTGGAGTATTTTCTCATAACAACTTGATTCTTATTTCTTAGCAATTAACCTGATCACACTGATCAAAGCTTCACACCTTTGTCCTTGATATCTAAATTCATTGTAACAGGGTGTAATAATATATGAGTGATGTCTAAACATCTGACTTACCTTACTCCTGATGCTAATCATGCCCGAATACATGCCCAGGGCAAGATACTGCCCATCTTTGGTCCAGCTACAACATGTGATGCGACTGCTCACTTTATGCTTGGAAACCGATTTCTGCTCCATTGACCACAAGCCTGAAAATATAAACAAATATCTTATCAACAAATCAATAAAGTCATTTAAGTCATTCTATTACAAAAAATAACTAAAAATTACAAATCATATAACATGCAATAGGTAAAAAACAAATATATCCCGGCAAGTTATGCTATAAATTTTACTTATGCCAAGATGAAACAACTATATAAACTTCTTTTAAAAACATATGAAATATAAATAATTCTAAAGTGAATTGACAACAAATTCAACAAACAAAAGGAAAACATCATCAAAAATTTAAAAAAACAATATAAATAAAAATCTTGATTTCCGTAATTCATCAAACAATAAAAGAAAATCATTTACCAACAATTAATATTTGATCAATCAATTTGTGGATAATGTGAAGGCAAAGGAAACACGCACTTCCTTGATTTCAGTTTGATACATTTCTTAAAACATGAAAGGAACTAATATTAAGATTCAAGCTGAATATTGAATACAAACAAAACGTAACAGGAACAATTTCCTACCGTCTCTTCTGACACGATGGCAATGCACAAGCCCTGTATTTTTGCACAAAGATAGTTAAAGTAGTTGCTGTTTATCTAGTTTTACACTCAAACACACAATTTTTTGCACATCACAATTCTTACCAAATGCTCACAGAGGAGTAAAAAAAGTTATGCACAATGTACTCTGTTATAAATGTACATGCCAAGCCAGTGAGTTTCAAATATTTTTCTTTAAATCCAATATCTCAACAGCACAAAGTTATGTGATCTAAACTACCGGTACCAATATTTTGAGAGGGACACAAGTCTATTAATAGTATAACTTGCAAATTCAAGAATTGATATACCACATACTCTATGAGTATCGAGTAGTAGTAGCATCAATTTTTATGCATCTTATCAGGCCCGTAGCCAGGATTTTTTTCAAGGGGGTGCAAATTTTCAAAAAGTGGACCTTTTGGAGGAAAATTTTTCGTTTTGGTCGACCCTAAACTAATTTTAGTCGTTTTGTCAAAGTGGCAAGAAAAAAAAAATGTTTTCAGTAGTTTTTCAAGTATTTTGGGTAGCATTTTATTAAGAAACGACCTACATTTATGTTGGTGGACATTTAGGGAATTTTTGTGGACCTTTGACATTGTCAAATTTGAGGGGCTACGGGATTGCATCTAATTACATTTTTCTAGGTTCAATATGTGTCACGATGGTGTCAGTATTTTTACTGTGACAAAAAAATTACAAGGATGGTGGCAAACAAAAATCCAGAGAGCATGGCTAGGCCCAAATTATTGAAAATGCAACTTACACCTCATATTTTTGTTTACCTTACTCCTGATGCTAATCATTAAATTTTAAATGCACAAAAACATGTTGAGTATCTACAGACAAGTCATTGCAGGTGAGGTAGGAATCACAGAGTCAAGGAATATTCAATAAGTCTTAAGTAGTGCAATAGTTATTATTTAAGTGAATAGCATCTAGACATAAGCATATAGTATGTACTTACCAAAATCACTACAAGCACAGCTAGCCAGCTGATGTGTGATGGGGTTGAAACACAGAGACTGGAT